>PVHP010041869.1:0-15183 GCA_004024765.1 Zapus hudsonius
GTAAAGAAAAATGAAATGATGAAATTTTCAGAGAAATAGATGGATCTGGAAAGGATTATACTAAGTGAGGTAACTCAGGCCCAGAAAGCCAAGCACTGCATGCATGTTCTCTTTCATATGTGGATCCTAGCTACAAATGTATAGACTTGTATGTGAGCTGGAGTGAAAGTCGGCAGTAGAGGCCAGAGAGCTAGACAGGGGCTATAAGGGAGGGGGGAGAGGGGAGACCCAAGGGGAGCTATTGTATATATGTAAGCAGATGGACAGATTACTGGGGTGGAATGGCCTAAGGGGGGTCAGGGGAAGGGATTCAGTAAAGGAGGGATGGGAGGAGGGTTAGTCAAAATCTAAGAGGTTTAGAATAAGCCATTGGAAACCTACTTTATGGATAATGGCACAGCCAGAAGCCATAGATTGTTATTAGAAAAGTTTCAGTGCCAGGGATGGGATACCTTCCAGTGAGTTGTTGGCCAGGGAGGTTCCTGAGGCCCCCAAAACATTACAGGCCATTGCCAAGGCTCTTGGTTGCCCACCAGAAAGAGATGGTAAGACCCTATTGCTGAAGACCACACAGGCTTGGGTGCAGGTCACTGAGAAATCAAGCTGCTGACCACTTTGATAACTCAAAAGACACCATAGTGCTGAGAAGAAGTGACAGTGGAGTGTTCAGCACTGGAACATCTCTACCACACTTCCCGAGGCTCAAGGTCTATTGTGGAAGAGGTGAAAAGATGGTAAGAGCCAAAGGAAGGGGAGGACTGCTTACAACGCAAACTTCCAGACACAAAATGGCCTTGATGTTCATGACATCACAGTGCCCGACACTACCTTCATAAGACCTTCAAAGTGGGAGGAAAAGATGATGACATCAAAACAAACTAGACTCTAATGGAGAGGGAAAGGGACATTGTGGAGGGTGGATTTGAGAGGGGGAAAGAGGGGGTGGGAAGGAAATTATGGTTTATTGTCTATAATTATGGAAACTATCAATAAAAAGTTAAAAAGAATGCACGCACGTCTATGTTCAGCTATCACAGTGCCCATGAGCAGTAGGCTCCAGTTGCACAGAACTATGCATAACTGGGCTCAGGATGGAATAAGAAAGCCTGGTGGTGCATAACTGTGATCCCAGCACTTGGAGACTGAGTCAGGAGGCTCATGAGTTCAAAGCCAGCCCGGCTACATAAGAGACGGTGTCTCAAAAAAGAAGAGGTTGGGGAGATGGCAAGATGGGTAAATGTGCTTGTTCAAGAGCATGAAAACCCAAGTTCAGACCCAAGAACCTACTTAAAGCCAAGTACATAGCACAAACCAGAGACCCAGAGGCTCATGGGCCAACCGCACAGCAGCAAACAGAAGACCCTGCCTCAAACAAGGTGAGATTATCTTCTGACCTCTGAAGTGCACACTATGGCACAGACATGCACAAAGATTAAAGAAGAAAAGATGAAGGAAAGAGGGAAGGAAGAAAGGAAGACAGTAATTGGCAGGTGGAGGGGTTCAAGATAATCCTTAACTACATAGTTGAAGGTGAGTTTTACCTACATAATGAGACCCTGTCTCAAAGGCATGAAAGAAAGGGAGAGGAAAGAGGAAAGGAGAGAAGACAGGGGGAGAAAAGAGAGAGGAAGGAAGGGGAAGGAAGGAAAGAGGGAAGGAAGGGGAAGGGGAAAGGAAGGAAGGGAGGGAGGAAGGAAAGAAAAAGGGGAAAAGAAAGAAGGAAGGAGGAAGGGAGGGATGGAGAGATGAAGGAATGGAGGGATAAAGGGAGGGAGGGTAGAGGGAGGAAGGACAAATCACAGAGCTGCTCTCATGCTCTCAGCTGGTGACTCCCTACATCCTTCCTCCCTTCTTCTGACTGGAGGAGCTGAGGTCAGGGCTGCAGCCTGTGAACCCACTCACCCATCAGCCAACCTCAAGTGGTCTCCTAACTCCTCCCAGGAAGGAAAGAGAAATGAGAGCCGGCATCAGGTGAGGACATCAGACTCTTAGCGAGTGGATTCTGATCACCATATACATAACCAATAGTGTGTCCCAGCTAGAGTCCGCTGCAGACCTGTTTATGTACAAGGACACATTCAGCCCTGAGCTAATTGCTTGTTTAAGTGATGACTGCTATCCAGTCAGGGCCCTTCAAAGACTGTGGAGCCTGACAAAGCAAGGAGCAGATGCTATGCGCTGTGTGGTTCTTCCAGTCAAAGCACCACGAGGTGTGTGTTTATTATGTTGCTCAGTCGCCTACTGTTACCTTTTATATCCCAAGATGAAGTCTATATATTAAGAGAAGTCTGAGTAGGGTATGGTGGCACCCGTCAGTCATCCCAGCACTCAGGAGGCTGTGGCAGAGGATTAGGAGTTCAAAGTCATTCTTACCTACAAAGCAAGTTTGAGGCTAGCCTGAGCTACATGAGATCCTGTCTCAAAAAGGAAAATGAGAGGGAGCTGGGAATGGTGGTGTATACCTTAATCCCAGCATTTGGGAGGCAGAAGTAGGAGGATTGCTGTGAGTTCGAGGCCAGCCTAGGACTACAGAGTGAGATCCAAGTCAGCCTGGGCTAGAGCGAGACTTTACCTGGAAAAAAAAAGGAAGGAAGGAAGGAAGGAAGGAAGAAAGAGAAAGAAAGAAAGAAAGAAAGAAAGAAAGAAAGAAAGAAAGAAAGAAAGAAAGAAAGAAAGAAAGAAAGAAAGAAAGACTGGGAGATGTCTCATTGATTAAAGGTGCTTGCTTACCAAGTCTGCTGTACCAGGTTCAATTCCTCAGCACCCACATAAAGCCAGATGCAAAGTAGCACATACACTGATATTTGTTTGTAGCTTTAAAGAGACCCTGGTGTGCCCATACATACACACTTGTGATGCTAAGGCAGGAGGATCACTGTTAGTTCCAGGCCAGACTGGGCTAGAGTGGGACTCTACTTTGAAACAAACAAACAAAACAAAAATCAAAGCAAAAATTATCTCCAGAACCAGGAGAGGTGGTACCCACCTTTAATCCAGCACTCGGGAGGCAGAGGTAAGAGGATCACTGAATTTGAGGCCACCCTGAGATTACATAGTGAATTCCAGCTCAGCCTGGGCTAGAGCAGACCCTACCTCAGAAAAAAATCAAATAAACAAATAAATAAATAAAAATAAAAGTAAAATTTATCACCAAATGTGGTGACACATACCTTTACTCCCAGCACTCAGAGGCTGAGGTGGGAGGATCACTCCATGACTTCAAGGCTAGCTTGAGTCTGTAGAGTGAATTCTAGGTCTGCCTGGGTTGGAGTGTGTTATCCTGCCTTGAATACAAACAAACATAAAATTATCTTTTGGCAATTATGTATTTTGATAATATTTATCTCCATTACCATCTCTTGTCCCCCTCTCACTGAAACCCTTCTTGCAAACTACTTCAACTTCTACATATATATATATATATATATATATATATATATATATATATATATATATATATATATATATATTTTGAACACACTGAATTTAACTAGAGTTCCTTGCATGAGCCTGGGCGGGGGGTGGTGATTATTACTGGAGCACATGCAACTTACCAATGGTTACACCACTAAAAAAAATATCACCACCTACCTTCTCCAGGAACCATTAACTGCCAAGAACTCTTTAGGTAATGGGGGGGTCCTCATGAACCCCTCCAACATCCATGGCCGAATGTTGATGAGTCAATTCTTACGCAGGTAAGCACAGTTGCTATGAGGTCATGAGTGCAACGGCCATGTCACATCCAGAAGACGTGTTCCACAGCGCTCCTCCCCATCCTCTGTCTCTGACATTCTTTCAGCCCCTCTCTTACACTCTTACCTGGGCCTTCGAGGGAGTGATATAGACGTCGTAGAGCTGTGTGTTCAATGGCCACTTATTCTCAGCACTTTGGTGAGTTGTGAGTCTCCTTAATCATCACCCACTACACAAAGGAGCTGACCAAAGCTGACAGCAGCACTAATCTAACAGGCATAAATTTAAAAATTTAGTTTGATGGGAATAACATATGCATTTAGCCAAACGAAGGAAACAGCTTCCTTCCTAGGGCCTATGACCTCTCTAGTCACAGGTTTTTTGAGTAGGTTTTCAGCACCAGGTACGAGGGACTCAAATCCAATCAGAAAGCAGGTGGTTTCCCTCATAACTGTCATGCCACTATTGCACCAGTGGCTGATCACATGGGCAATGACTTCTTCCAGACACTTTTCGTGTATTTTTTTTTTTTTTTGGTTTTTCGAGGTAGGGTCTCGCTCTAGCCCAGGCTGACCTGGAATTCGCTATGTAGTCTCAGGGTGGCCTTGAACTCACGGCAATCCTCCTACCTCTGCCTCCCGAGTGCTGGGATTAAAGGCGTGCGCCACCACGCCCGGCTCAGACACTTTTCATGCAGTTTCTCATTTCATCTTCCAAACCCAACCAGCACTATGCAGAGATTCCCATTGTTCCCCTTCTCAGGAGGGAAGCACGTGGGGAGCAGGAACTCGCCTGAGGTGTGTCTGAGCCACAGCCCAGGTCTTCCTCATAGATGGCAGGTTCTACCAGCCCTGAGGAAAAAGTCTAGGTAGGCTCCTGGTCTGCTGGCTGCTCATTCAGCACGGAGCTCTTCTCTGGGGCAGCAGAGCGGTGACTAGGGTTAATACATGGATATCACTAATGTCATACCACCACTATTATAGTCACCTTACCTCTGTCCATGATTGGTTTTCTTTCTCCTTCTCTTCTGTCTCCCCTCCCACCCACCAGGTAAGATCTGCCTCCTGAGTGCTGGGATCAAAGACACACACCACCATGACCAGATTAAAAAAAACTTTTTTTAGATAAATTACTAAAGTTCACCACACCTGGTTCCATTTTTGGTTTTCTTTTCTTCTCTTTCTTTCCTTCTTTCCTTCCTTCCTTCCTTCCTTCTTTCTTTCAGAGAGAGAAAGAGAGAGAGAATGTATATATATATATATATATATATATATATATATATATATATATATATATATATATATATATAAATGGGTACACTAGGGCCTCTTGCAGCTGCACAACTCCAGATGTGTGTACCACCACTTTGTGCTGCTGGCATTATGTGGGTACTGGAGAATCAAACCCAGGCCATTAGGCTTTGCAAGCAAGTGCCTTTGACCACTGAGCCATCTCTCTAGCCCACTGGTTTTGTGTGTGTGTGTGTGTGTGTGTGTGTATGTTTGTGTGTGTGTGGCAGAGTCTCACATTGTAGCCCAGGCTGGCTTCAAACTCACAATTCTCCTACCTCAGTTTCCTGAGTGCTAGGATTACTGATTGCACCAGCACACCCTGTCCTAAATCCCCTTACCAACCTACTTTCTTCTATCATGTTTCCATATTCGAATTCAGATCCTTTTGGCAGCAAACCCTGAACCAAGCAAGATGATCACACCTGTAATCCCAGAATTTCGGGAAGCTGAGGAAGGAAACTTGTCATGAGTTCCAGTCCAGGCTGGGGTACAGCGTAAGATCCTATCTTAAAAGTAAACAAACAAAAAAACTCTCTGGAAACTTATGCTTATCTTTTTTTGTAGTTGACAGTGCATCACATAACCCAGGCTGGTCTTGAACTTGCTTTGTAGTGGAGACTGGCCTTGAACTCCTGTTCCTCCTTCCTATACTTCCTAAGGGCTGAGATTACATCTTCCATGTTCAGGTTCATGAAAGTCCTTTTTGGTTTTTTGTTTTGTTTTGTTTTGGAGACCTGAAGCTCAATGCTACTTCAGCCTCCTCAGTGCTAGGTGTTCGATACCATGGCTGCTGATACATACAATACATACATACTTACGTGTGTGTGTGTGTGTGTGTGTGTGTGTGTGTGTGTGTGCGTGCGTTTTAAGGTAGGGTCTCACTCTAGCCCAGGCTGACCTGAAATTCACTCTGTAGTCCCAGGCTGGCCTCAAACTCACAGAAATTCTCCTCCCACCACCTTCCTAGTGCTGGGATTAAAGGCCTGTGCCACCATGCCAAATGTGTTTTGTATTTTTGTGACAAGTTCTCAATGAACTTCTACAATCCTCCTACCTCAGCCTTCCAAGTGGTAGAATTCCAGGTGTGTACCACCACCACCATGCCTGCCTCTTTTGGATCTTTTTTTTTCTTGGTTCTCTGAGGTAGGGTCTCACTCTAGCCCAGGCTGACCTGGAATTCACTATGTAGTCTCAGAGTGGTCTTGAACTCATGGTGATCCTCCTGCCTCTGCTTCCCAAGTGCTGGGATTAAAGGCGTGCGCCACCATGCCCAGCTCTTGGAAGAGAGATCTTAAAACTCTCTTCCAAGAAAGATCCAGCCCTGCAATAAATGCTACTTGGAACCTTGTGCTTTTGAAATGGCCTGTATTTGGGGCCAGGCAGGGGACAGTCCTTGCTCAGTCTCCCCTGGTTTTTAATTGGGGTTTTTGCTCAGCCTCTTCTCATGAATGGGTTCCATATGCAATGCAATATTCCATATACTCAGCTCTGGTCTAGAAGCTTCCTGAGGTCACAAGGTTTTCTCTGACTGCACCCGGTCCGGCCATGTTGGATATAGCTAAGCATGGCTCACATGTTGATTGTGGTCAACCACGTTCTGGGGGTTTCCCAATTCTGTGTGTCACCCAGTAAGACTTCCTTCCTCTTTAGGGTTAGCACTGGCAGGTGTTTATCACCAGCCTCAAGCTGGCTCCAAAGAATGATCACTAGGACTTGAGCCCTTGGGATCAGCAAGCAACAGTCCCTCATTGGCTGTAGAGCTGCCTAGATCCTGAAGGCAAAGGGGTACCTACTACCTCACCCCCAGACACCGCTTTATCTTTAACAAATGCAAAACTTCTCTTCCAAGATTTTCTTCTTTTTTTTTCTTTCTTGAGAGAGAGGAGAGAGAGAGAGAGAGAGAGAGAGAGAGAGAGAGAATGGGTACACCAGGGCATCTTGCCACTGCAAAGAACTCCAGATGCATACACTACTTTGTTCATTGGCTTTGTGTGAGTGGGTACTGGGTATTGAACCGGGGCTGTCAGGACTTTGCAAACAGGCACTTTTTACTGCTGAGCCATCTTTCCAGCCTCCCTTTTTTCCTTTCATTTCTTCTCCTCTCTTTTCAAATAGTTATTTATTTATTTGTTTATGCATAAAGAGAGAGAGAGTATGAGCCATGGTCCCTTGCTGCTGCATGCAGATACATGCACCACTTTGGGTTTTTTGTTTGCTTGTTTTTTTTTGTTTTTTCGAGGTAGAGTTTCACTCTAGTCCAGGCTGACCTGGAATTCACTACGTAGTCTCAGGGTTGCCCTGAACTCATGGTGATCCTCCTACCTCTGCCTCCTGAGGTCTGGGATTAAAGGTGTGCGATACCACGCCTGGAACTTTATTTTTTATTTTTTAAAATATTTTATTTATTCAATTTCAAGCAGAGAGAGAGAGAGAGAGAGAGAGAGAGAGAGAGAGAGAGAGAGAGAGAGAGCGCACACCATGACCACCACCTTGTGGGTCTGGCTTATGTGGGTCCTGGGGAATTGAACCCAGGGCCTTAGGCACTGGAGGCAAGTGCCTTACCCGCCGAGCCATCTCTCCAGCCCCGGAACTTTATTTTTTTGAGACAGAATTTTACTCTGTGATCAGGCAGGCTGGCCTGGAATTTGCCTTGTACCTGAGGTTGGCCTTGAACTCCTGCCTTGCTTCTAGATTCAGTAGATTACAGATGTAAGTCAGCACATCTGGACCTTCCAGGATCTCCCTCCACACCCCCACCTTCTCCTCCCACCCCTTCCTTTTCTCTGTCCTCCATACATGATGGTTTCTTCTCAAATTTTCTGAAACCTCCTGCATTATTAGGACTTCATACCTCTTTTAACTTTTTCCTCCTTTCTGCTGAGTCCTGGTCGGCTTACATTCCCTCCGTGGAGCCTGTTCTGGTACCTTGTACCCGTAATTCCAGTACTTGGAAGGCAGAGGCAGGAAAATCACTTTAAATTTAAGGCCAGCTTGGTTTACAAAGCAAGTACCAGGCCAGTCATGGCCACATAGGAACACCCTGTCTCAAAAACAAGAGGTGGGGGGTGGCACATGCCTTAAATCCTAGCACTCAGGAAGCAGATGTAGAAGGATAGCTGTGAGTTCGAGGCCACCCTGAGGTACATAATGAATTCCAGGTCAACCTGGGCTAAAGCGAGACTCTACCTCAAAAAACAAAAACCAACCAAATAAAAACAAGTAAATAAATAACTTAGTTAAATTAAAGAAATTCTTGAGTGTCTGTGGAGGCAACTGCCTATGATCCAGGGCTTGGGAAATAGAGGCAGGAGGGTTAGCCTTGGCTACCTGCAATGTTCAAGGCAGAGCTGGGTTATAGGAGACTCTGCCCCCAAAACAAACAAACAAAACCCCGGGGATTCAGAGTTGAGCGGCTTAGAGTGAGTTTAACTTATTGCCCAATAGCTTGGTTGCCTATGGGTGAACAGTGGCACCCTGTTCTCCCTAACACAGGTGTATCACTTGCCGGCAGTCAGTCTCCAGCCCGCTCACTACCTGCTGCCATGTTCCGGATTGAAAGTATTGTAGCCGGGCATGGTGGCGCACGCCTTTAATCCCAGCACTCCGGAGGCAGAGGTAGGAGGATCGCCATGCGTTCGAGGCCAGTCTGGGCCTTACAGAGTGAGTTCCAGGTCAGTCTGGGCTGGAGTGAGACCCTGCCTCAAAAAAACAAACAGAGCTGGAGAGATGGCTCACCAGTTAAGACGCTTGTCTGTAAGGCCTATAGACCCAAGATCTATTTCCCAGGACCCACGTAAAGCCAGATGCACAAAGTGGCACATGCATCTGGAGTTCATCTGCAGTGGCTGGAGGCCCTGGCATGCCGGTTCTATCTGTCTCTCTTCTATCTCGCTCTGCTTTCAAATATATATATATATAAAGATGTGCATCACCATGTCTGGCCTAAAAATATTTTAAAAACAAACAAAAAGTTCCTTTTAGATCCTTGCTTATTTATCGGAATCATCCCAGATTCAGTTTTTCATGCTCCCAGGAGCCTTCTGGGACTCTAGGATTTAGAATGGCTAGTTTGGGAAGAGTTGCTATATGGAGTCTTGAGAAAAGCCAGCTCCTGCGGAGAGGAATCCACCTTGGTCAGGAGACCCACTGAGCTCACCCAGAAGAGTCCAGAGAGGAGAGGGACTGAGTCACTTAGGCAATGGCATAGACCCACCATTGTTCTGGGAAGGCATACGTGATGATCAAGAAACAAAGAAAAATAAGGCAATAACTGGTACAAATTTGAGGAACAAGTAAGAGTCTGATGAAGAAAGTAGGGTGTGCATTTGGGGTCACCTAAGGAGTTTCAAAGATACTGGTCTTAGACATCTAAAATTCTGTGTTGGAAGCTGGGTGTGATGGTGCACACCTTTAATCCCAGCACTCAGGAGGCAGAGGTGGGAGGATCTCTGTGAGCTCAAGGACAGCCTAGGACTACAGAGTGAGTTTCAGGTCCGCCTGGGCTAGAGTAAAACACTACCTCAAAAAAAATCAAAATAAAAGCTGGACACTGTGGCACAGGCCTTTAGTTCTAGTACTCAGGCGGCAGAGGTAGGAGGATCGCTGTGAGTTCCAGGCCGCCCTGAGACTACATAGTGAATTCCAGGTCACCCTGGGCTACAGCAAGACCCTACCTCGAAAAACCAAAACTAAATAAATAAAATAAATAAAGATGCGCCAGGTGGAAAAGCTGCCTCAGTCCTTGAAGTCATTGCTGTCACACTAACAGGTAGCTCGAGTAAAGTACACAGGGTAAAGTTAGAGTAGTCTAGCTGCAGGCTTGTGTCCTGATCCACGAAGAGAAAGTAAATGTCCCTGTGAAGAAGGAGCCTCCTGAAGAGGCTATCCTCTGCCCTCTCTTTGTCTTGGATTGCCAAGACACACCTAGTAATCCCAGGTGGGGCCACCTTATTACCCGGCTGCCAGGTACAGCATGTTCAGGTCAGAGTGCTGGTTTTGGGAAATGCCATTAACTATGGGAGTGGTCTGGCCTTTGTCCCTTGTGAGACATGTGACAGTTTGTAAAAAAAAAAAAAAAAAAAAAAAAAAAAAACATAATCTGGTATAAACCAGCATGAATTCATGGCTGGAGGACTAGTGGTAGCCTTGCTAGACACCAATCAAAGGAGTCATCCATGTAGGCAGAGGCGGTTCCGGTTCCCAGGTGAGCAGGACTTGAAAGAGGAATTTGAGAGTGAAGAGTGTTCGCTGGTGATCTCAGCACTTGGGAGGCTGAAGCCAGAGGATCAGGAGTTGGAGGCCAACCTGCCTCAAAAAGAGGTAAACAGGGCCTGAGGAGATGACTGAGTGGTTAAAGGCACTTGCTTGCAAAGTGTGATGACCCAAGCTTCGATACCCCAGGACCCACATAAAGCCAGATGCACAAAGTGGCACAAGTATCTGGAGTTTCTTTCCAGGTGTGAGAGGCTCTGGCATAGCTTCTCTCTCTCTCTCTCTCTCTCTCTCTCTCTCTCTCTCAAATAAAGAAAACAAACAAATAAATGAGGGTTTGGAGAAATGACTCAGTGGTTAAGGTGCATGCATGCAAAACCCATGACAGAGTTCAATTCCCCAGTGGCCACATAAAGCCAGGTGAACAAAGGAGCGCATGCATCTGGAGTTTGCAGTTTGCATGCTAGAGGCCCTGGCATGCCCATTCTCTCTCTGTCTCTCTGTTTCTCTCTGCTTGCAAATAAATAAATATGAAATAGCCAGGCATGGTGGCACACGCCTTTAATCCCAGCACTCAGGAGGCAGAGGTAGGAGGATTGCCATGAGTTCAAGGCCACCCTGAGACTACATAGTGAATTCCAGGTCAGCCTGGGCTAGAGAGGCCCTACCTCAAAAAACCAAAATAAATAAATAAATAAATATGAAATAGCTTAACTAACCATTGTTCTCCAAGTAAGGAAAACAAGTTTTTTATACCAAGTCATGACCAGGTCAGGACTGAGTGGTTATGTTAAATTTACTATAAATTCCAGGAACTGGGTCTTTCCCCAGAAATAATCATTTGAGAACTAAAAGATATTTTCAAAATGGGTGGGGTGCTGACTGCTAATTAACTAACTGCCTTTTCTGCTTCTATACACAAGCTTGCTCTTTCCACACTGTGAAGGATGTGGGTTTTGCCTTTATAAACCCTAAGCTACTGGAACTCGGGGCTGACTCTCTCCTGAGTAGAGTTAGCCCTGGCTGGTCACCTGAATAAATTTCCTTTTTATTTCTCAAGCCCTCTCAGAGTCTTTTTGATATTGGGTCTGGGGTCACACTCCATTTCATCTGGAGGCCCCAGCGAGATACTATCTCTAATCAGTGGGCAACCCCACCTTGAGACCCTCAAGGATTGTTCAAATCTGCTAGAGGGGCAACCTGGCCCCAGACGACTATAACACTTGAGTTCCTCATCTGGAATCAAGGTCTCAGAGTCTGACTCACTGGTGAGTATCTGCATTCGGATCCATTCAGTTGGACCTTTAGGAGAGGGCTGGACGTGGCATTAACTTCTCCGGTCCAGGCTGAGGTGAGAGGTCTCCCAGCCCTTCAGCTCAGCCAGTCACGACTGTGTTTGTGGTCACTGTGTTGTTGTTGTTGTCTTTTTGTCTTGTGTGTATTTATCCATTTCATTACTCTGTTCTCATGGGATCAACCCAGTCAACCTGTTCAATTACCCCCCTCCAGTGTTTTCTAAATAGCTTTTCAGATTTTTAGGAAGGAGTCCAAGGTTATGGTAGCCTTTTGAACTGAAAAAGTTCTGCAGCTGAGAATGGCCGTTTGACATTGATTGGCTCCCTGAGGAGTCCCTAGATTTAAGAAAGGTAAAGCCTAGTCTCAAGCCGGGCATGGTGGTGCACGCCTTTAATCCCAGCACTCGGGAGGCAGAGGTAGGAGGATTGCTGTGAGTTCAAGGCCACCCTGAGACTACATAGTGAATTCCACGTCAGCCTGGGCTAGAGCGAGACCCTACCTCAAAAAAACAAAAAAAAAAAAAAAAGAAAGAAAGAAAGGTATCCCGAGTAAACCAAAAGATCCTCAGGACCCCTGAACACCTGACCAAATCCCTTATATCCAAACCTGATATGATATTGTCTTTGATAATTGTGGTAGTTTGAATAGATGTCCCCCAATAGAATCAAAGGTTTATTATAACTGTGAATTGTCTCCAGCCTTCTGGCTGGAGGAGGTGTCACTTTAGCCTGGCCTCCTGGGGTCTGGCCCTGAGGTATTTCTAAATTGGATGCAAAATTCTAGGGATACATATGCAAAAGAGCAGCCTGAGCTCCAGTCTGGCAGTCCTGCTGTTTTGTGAATTACTGTGTGCTACAGAGAGTGTTGCTTGCTTGCTTTTGGAGGTGCTGGGCCTCTGTCTCTCTCTGCTCAGATCTGTGAAACGGGTCCAGCCCTTTCCTTCATTTTTGGAACTTTCCCTGGATCTGTTATTTCAATAAATACTTTCCTTCCCAAAATTGTGCCTGGTTTGGAGATTCATCCCAGCGACCTGTGGCTGACCCCAAAACGGATCAAGGTAAGGGGGCTCTCGATTGGTATTGCCAGACTCTTTTAACAGGCATCCAAGGAGCAGCACAGAAGCCCACCAATTTGTCAGAGGTAAGCAAAGTAATACAACAGGCAGTTGAGCCCCCTGCTGCTTTTCTTGAGAGACTCATGGAGGCTTATCAGACCTACACTCCCATGGATCCAGAAGCCCCCCAAAATAGAAGGGCAATTAACATTGCCTTTGTGTCTCAGTCAGCCCCAGATATTAGAAAGAAATTGCAGAAAAAGGAAGGATTTGAGGGAGACAATTTGTTGGTCTTGGTGGAAATTGCTCAGAGGGTCTTTGACAACCAAGATTCATGGGACAATAGACAACTAAAGAAACAGTTGCCGGGCTGGAGAGATGGCTCAGCAGTTAAGGCACTTGCCTCCAGTGCCTAAGGCCCTGGGTTCAATTCCCCAGGTCCCACGTAAACCAGACCCACACCGTGGTGGCCCTGGTGCATTCTCTCTCTCTCTCTCTCTCTCTCTCTCTCTCTCTGCTTGAAAATGAATAAATAAAATATTTTTAAAAAAACAGTTGACTAGAATCCTGGTGACTTCAGCTAAGGACCCCCGAAACTTTGAAATAAAAAAAAAATCAACCAGAAATACTGGCTTTGTTGGAAGCACTATGGCTCCCCCAAAAGGTAGCCATAATACACCATAGAGGACATCAATTTCTAAAACCTTTTGAAGCCCAAGGAAACACGTTTGCTGATAAGACAGCTAAACAGGTTGCTTTAAGACCAGTGGGGACCACCCACATCCTGGCACCAGCTTCCTAGATCCCCCTCGTACAATGAAAAAGAAAGAGAACTGGGGGAGGGTGTTCCACAGGCAGAAATAGATGAACAAGGATGGCTTATCCTCCCCATGGGATGATTCTAATTCCAGAAGCACTAGGGTGAACTTTGATACAGCAGCTGCACCAGAGCACCCGTTTAGGGGGAACAAAGCTCGGGGAACTTCTCCAAAGAAGCTAATATATACCAAGACTCTATTCCATGGCTCGAGAAGTTTCCTGTCACCATGAGTATTGCGCACAGATAAATCCCAGTAGCCGATCAACCATGCCTGAAGGACCGAGACTATGGGGCACAGAACCGGGAGGAAATTGGGATTTAGGCTTCACGGAGGTAAGACCTGGACTTCATGGGTATCGCTATTTCTGCGTGTTTGTGGATACTTTTTCAGGATGGACTGAAGTGTTTCCAACCAGGACCGAGACAGCTCAGGCGAGTATAAAGAAATTAATCTCAGAAATAGTTCTGCAGTTTGACCTCCCATTAGTCATGGGGTCCGACAATGGCCTGACTTTTCTAGCCAAAGTTACTGAATTCATGGCAAGGACCTTAGGAATACAATGGAAATTACACTGTGCTTATAGACCACAGAGTTCAGGACAGGTAGAAAGGATGAATAGAACTTTGAAAGATATGTTAACTAAATTAAGATTGGAGACTGGTGAAAACTTGGGTGAGCCTCCTCCCCTTTGCCCTACTCCATACAAGATGTACCCCTACATAAAGTAAGACCCTATTGCTGAAGAAATCACAAAGTGTCATCAAACAATACCAAGAGATCCTTCTAGATCCACAATGGTAACCAGCTCCCAGATGGTAGCATGTGTAGCACTGGAAGGTGTTGCATGAGCTGCCAGGGGAAATTGGTCAATGATATTTGGAGAAAGCAGAGACCACTGATATACAATATAGACAGTTGTCACAAGAATGCTGAGCACAGGCTGTATGGAAGAGACCAGCAAGTCAAGAAATGCTCATCTGTGCAATGATGGCGCTAAACCAAGGAGGGTAATCAGCAATTTAATGATTGGCTTAGTGACAAGGAACCCTTAACTGGAATTGGGATCCACGGCATAATCCTATGGGGACCAAGATCTCAGGCTCTTAGGGGAAATTCCCACTACCAGAGAGCTACAGAGAGGCTACACCCATTAGGAGCTAGCCAGAATAGCAATGTTGTCTCAGTTAACCTATATTGATCTCACTCTCCGATGGAGATTCTGTTTGTATTTTTCAGAAGGCAGTGAGAGAGCCGGGGACTACCCAAATCCACCAATAAGACATTGGATGACAGCTGACATGCTGGCAGGAGACAAACCACACCCAGCCTTTCCACAGGGCCCAAATGAAACCTATGAGAAAATGAGGAGACAAACAGACCAATCACCACAGCAAGTCTGATAACCCATGAAAGGTCAATGGAGACAGACATCAATGATACCCAACACAACCCATGGCAAAGATCCAGAGATACTTAAGATCTCAACAACAAAACTGACTCAAAACTCACCCAGTATGACTCAGAGAACTGAGTGGAAGAGGGGGTGGAAAGATTGTAAGAGCCATGGTGGGGGAGAATATCCAGAGACGTTGCCCCCCCCCAGCAACAATACACAAGGGGAAGGAAAAAAAAAGAAGACGAAAAACTGGCTACCTCGGGTGCAGTTCATAACCCCCTGTCCTATGGACAGATCCAGAATGCACACCGAGGAAGGACCCCAGTGGGTAGGAGACACATTCACAAGATTTGCTCATACACTGTATAAACTTATTTATAATAAAGATATTTTTAAAAAAGAAATAGTAGAAAAAAA
>PVHP010041870.1:0-15226 GCA_004024765.1 Zapus hudsonius
TGTGAGAGCCGTGGTGGGGGAGACTGTCCGGAGGCATGGCACCCATCAGTAACAACACACTTGGGCCAGGAAGACCGGGATGAGTACTAGGATATCCAGGATCCCTTGCCAAAAGGACTAATACAGACAGCCCACGGAGGAGGATATACAACTGATCAGGGATGGGGAGGGGGGAATTGGGGAATTCGGGATAACAACGCATGGTTTGCCCACTAAATAATGTAACTCATTATGGACAATAAATATATATTAAAAAAATGAATTGAGGAACTAAGGAAACTCTAAATAAATTATCGAAAAGAAAGAGAAAAAGACTCAAATTAGCAAGGAAAAAGAAGTCATCAGAAAGTGGTATGGACTTGATTTTCTTTCTCAGTCCTCAAAATGAAACAATATAGTTGACAGCTGGATTTTGGATTGCTAGTCTTCAGTGACACAACAAATTTCTATTAAACCCCATGGTTTGTGGTAATATGTCACCACAGCCCTACAAATGACATAAGGAGCTTTGAACACCACATTATAGTGAATACTATATTCTGCATACCCTCTTATTCTCCTTGGAAATAGTAGGCTGCATACTATGTCATTAAGTACTTTTTTAAAAATTTTTCTTTGGTCATTCTATGAATTGCTTCTTTTTCTGTTGAAACAGTGAATCTGAAACCAGGACTCTGTGCTCCAAGGCCTAGGTGTTCCACTTTTATGTAGTGGATTATGTTTCTATAGAGTCATGCAATAGGGGTTCAGTGATACTGTTTGGGAACAAATAAAGTAATGAATAAATAACTGTTGAAAATTCATGTGTATGTGGATGTTTATGTCCAAATGACTAAAATTTGGCTAAGTTGTTGCTTGATGACTAGAAGCTTAGGATAGACAGGTATCTTTCCTACTCTAACAATGTCAAAAGCCAGGAATGATCTAAGGAGTTTGGAAACAAGACCACATAAAGGTGGAAAAATTCAAGCAGTGATAGAGAAGCAGATGTGATGGAGAATATGTGACAATGAAAATACACAAATACTGGAGAGCAAGGCTTCAGAGAACTATTTTCCAATGTAAGGAAGTAATTGGAAACCAAAGACTTGAGGGATCCATGATATCAGGAACACCATTAGAAAACAGAGAACATGAGCAGAAATTAAGACTTTTGTATTCTTGAAATTATGGCAGTATTTTTTTCCAAAGCTATAAAATAAATAGCTATAGGTCTTGGTTTTAGACTCTGATTCCTTAAACAGCACTGCCATTTTGTGGTTTGGAAGAAGACCTGTCAGAGAAGTTTTGAAATCCTTCGAACTTTGTTTTCTCTGGGGCAATATGGGTAACATGGCTATCCTGAGATAGATAGAATTCTTGCCCAACATGTCCATGTGATTTGCCCAAATAAATAAGGCATGATGGCACACACCTATAATCTTATGACTCAAGAGGCAGAGGCAGGAAGATCATGAGTGCAGGGCCATCTTTGGCCACATTCAAGGCCAGGCTGAATTACATGAGACCATGTTTCAAAAAAATAAGGCTGCCTCACTGTCAAGGCTCACTAAATGTTACCTGTATTTCCTTCAAAGCTCAGAGCTGTCTGTAAGACATTAACTTACACCATGATCAAAAACAAATACTTTATGGAATTGATAAGAATAATAAGTTGTGTTTTTGTATGTGAAATGTGTGTGTGTGTGTGTGTGTGTGTGTGTGTGTGTGTGTGTGTGTGTGTGTGTGTGTAGGCCAGGAATTGATATTGTTTTCTTTAATTGCTCTCCACCTTACTTTTTGAGACAGATTTTCTCCCTGAATCCTGAGCTCACCAATTCTGCTAGTTAAGCTAGCCAGTGAGCCTCAAGGATGCCCTTTCTCCCATTCCCCAAAGCTGAGGTTAGTCATGCACTGCTCTATTTTACATGAGTGCTGGGGATTGAACTCATGTCCTCATGCTTGTACAGAAAGCACTTTAGTCACCGATTCCTTACTCTTACCCCATGAAAAATAAGTTCTTCATTGTGAGGTTTACCAAAGTATGGTGGAGACAGCTTGGAGAAGCTAACCGCTCAAGTGACTTGCCTACCAAGGGACCCGAACTCATGCCAACCCAGCCAGAGTAGTTTCAATGTAGACATCATTCTATGAGCTGCTCTGGAATAAATGTAACTTTCTAAGTACCTGCAATGTACTTACTTCCTTTCTCCATCCCAATGCCTCCAAAAGCACCTGCTCCTCAGAACCAGAGAGCTGATACTTCTTTTTAATGTGATGAAAGGATTTATTTCAGGCTTAAAGTTTTGAGAGGAAGCTTCCTCATGGTGGAGAAAATCTTAGCAGTAGGCTTGTAGCTTCACCTATCTGCAGCAGAAAGAAATAGGAAGAACAAGCTAGCTCTGAACAATCAGTGGGCTAAACTAACAAACCCTAAGGACCTCCCCTCAGCAACAAACTTTGTTCGGCAAGGCTCTTCCTCTCAAAGTTCAATCAGCTGAAGAGGGGGAGATTAATCACAAACACTTGAGTGTGACAGAAATGACTCATAGCATGCTAGGCAGTTGGCTTTCTTTTCTTGTCTTTCTGATGGGTCTTGGGTCTCTCAATATTCATTGTCATCTATAAAAATCAGATTTTCTAACCTACATTAAGAGCAGCATGTATTCAAAGAGGTAAATATACACATTTTGAAGACTTTTTGATGGTCATAACCTCTTCTTTTAGACAAAAAAATGGAAGCTTTCCTCTAAGGTCTATGACCAGACAAGGCTTCTGAATTAATTCTCAGTACCAGGCATAAATTCCCCCGTCACCACTAACAAGACCTCAATATCTAATCAAAAAGCAGTTGATTACCCCCACAACCTAGGTGCCACAATTGCACCTGGTACATCTTTCCTGGCTGGTTGATTTTGTAGCTTGCAGGACCTCCTACTTTCATTCTATGTATCTATTATATGTATCTAACATCTTTGACATTTCTGCCTTGTTGATTAGGGTCTTCTCTCTTTTTATTTTGATCAATTTGCCCAGGGATTTATAAATCATGTTTATTTTTATTTTTTGAAGAACCAGCTTATTTCTTCAACTTTTAAAATTGTTTTCTTCATTTCTAATTAATTGGTTTGATCTTGATTATTTCTTTCTCTCTGGTATTTTTGAGTTTGGATTATTCTTGCTTTTTCAACGCCTTCAGGTGGGTCAATAAGTTATTTATTTGAGGTCTCTCTATTTTTGAAATGTGGGCATTTAGAGCTATAAACTTCCTTTATTGTGTCCCTTAGGTTTTGTATTTTTATTCTCATTCAGTTCTGAGAGTTTTTTTTTAATTTCCTTCTTAATTTCTTCAGTGATTCATTCACTGTTCAATAGCGTGCTGTTTAATCTCCACAAGTTTGTGTTTTTCCATAGTTTCTCTTATTGAATTCTAGCTTTATTACATTAAGATCAGTTATAATAACAAGGATTTATATCAATTTTCCTAAATTGATGAGATTTTCTTTGTGTCCTAATCTATGATCTATTTTAGAGAAGATTCCATGAGCTACTAAGAAAAAAATGTGTATTCTGATAGACTTCTGTAGATAGACGTTTGTCAAGTCCATTTGACCTATGGTGCTGTTCAGCTCCATGTTTTCTCTATTTTTTATTTAGATGATCTTTTCATGATAGTGAGGTATTAAAGTCACCCATTATTATTGTGTTGAGATGGATTTCTGATTTAATGTCTAGTAAATTTTGTTTTATAAAATTTGGTGCACCTATGTTTATTGTTGTAATAGCCTCTTGGAAAATTGTTCCTTTGATGAGTATAAAGTGTATTTTGTCAGATATTAGTATAGCCATAGTTGTATCCTGTTTCCATTTGCTTGGAATATCTTCTTCCATCCTTTTGTCCTAAGGTGTGTCTATCTTTAATGGTAAGAAGTGTTTCTTCAAGATAGCAAATGGATTGATCCAATTTTCTTATCCAACCTATGAACCTATGTCTTTTGATTGGGGAATTGGGTCCATTGATATTCAGAATTATAATTAATTAATAATTGATTTCATTTTTTATTTCTATTCAGTGTGTCTTCAGCAACTCTGTCCCTTTATTACCTTCCCTTTTCCTTTTTGGTTCAATTTCCTCATTATGTTTTATTTTTTTATCTGGGCTCTCTTAAAATTCATTCAGGAATTTGATCTGTTCTCTTTGAATTTATTGAATTCTGCTGTCTTTTTACTTTTTTTATGTTCTTCCTCCACTTTATTCAGCCATTTGTTTCTGTCCTCATTAATTTTGTTGTATATACTTATCATATTGCATTTTATATTTTTAAGTGTATTTTATTTACATATGATATAGACATAGAGTATGGGCATGGCAGGAATTCTTGCCAAATGCAAACAAGCTCCATACATATGCACCAGCTTGTGCATCTGAATTTATGTAGGTATTGGGGTATTAACACTGGACAGCAGGCTTTGTAAGCAAGTAATTCTAACCACATAGTCATCTATACAGCCTTCATTTTAGAATTCTTTGTCTGGAGTTTCCTGTAAATAATTTTCATTGGAGGCTTCCACTATGGAACTAGGCATATTTAAGGAGTTTACCTTGCCTTGGTTTCTTGTTTTGACTGTTCTGAGTTGGGTTTTTCACATCTGGAAATAATACTTTTATTAGAGTGCAGCAACAGTGGTTCTAGAGGGAGCCTCTGTTGAGAGGATGGGTCAGTCTTGACCTGGACTGGCATGAGCTGGCCGTCTATCTGAGTCCCTGGGCTAAATGCCCTGGACACCTACTCAGTGGGTGGGCATTTTTTTACAGGGGTCTGGCCTTGGAATACTGGGGATTATGACTAGTGTGAGAAGGGCCTGGTTTAGTAGTCCCTCTTTAAGGCAGGTGCATTCTGGTGGGCTGGAAGTGTGATCAACACTAAATGGGCCTGATCCCCAGCCAGGGCATGAGACTAAGTGTGTGTGTGTGGTTGTGGGAGTCTACCTACATTGCTATGTGAAAGGAAATGCTCACCTGGAAGTTAAGCAGCCTACTCAGTCTAGCTCAGGTAGAGTGCTAGGGCAGTCTCCACACTGGTCTAGGCTTGATGTACTGGGGAGTGTGACCAGTATGTGAAATGTCTACTCTAGTCTTCCTTCCTGTTACTTTTAAACAAATGTTTCTCAGTCAATGTTGAATTACAAAATGTTGCTCATGTTATATTTTCCCAATTTTTATGTGCATAGAAATTGTAATATCCAGGGTTGCTTCTGGTCAAATTGGATTGGTAAAGACCATATTTACTATCTCTCCTTGTCTTAGTCCATTTTTGCTGCTATATGATAATACCAAAGACTGAGTAATTTATTTTATTTTATGCACTAAGAAGAGCACAACTGAATTTCTACAGTGTATTTTTTTAAAAAAAAGCACAACTTCAAACTAACCTTAAGAAAAAAAAATTGACCTGAATTAAAGGTGTTCTTCTACCAAGTAACTGAGCAATACTCATCAACAGTTTCATAGTCAGAAAAGACAAGACCAGGAAGCTGTCTCAAATTAGAAGAGGCAAAGGAGACACAATATATGACATGGGATCCTGGAACAGTAAAATGCCATTTGGTCAGACAACTGGTAAAATTCAAATAAGCTCTGGAGTTTGGGTCATTACATTTTATGAATGTTAGGTTCCTGCCATGGATGATTATACTATGCAGATATAAGATATAAACGTGGAGGAAGTTGAGAGAAATATAGTGAAATGATTTGTACTACTTTTGCAACATTCTTGAAGTCTTTTGCAACATTCTTGAAGTCTAAGATCATTTCAAAATTCAAAACTAAGAATAAACGTGAGTGTGTGTGTGTGTGTGTGTGTGTGTGTGTGTGTGTGTGTGTGTGTGTGTGTGTGTGTATGGACGGGTACAGGTGTGTATCTGGAAATAGGCAGAAAGGAGAAAACTTCACATGTCAACAGAGATCTGTGACAGTGATCAAATACATCATGAGCACATTTAACAGCTAACATCCTAAATCATGATCATGAAGGTGCTCATAGTCTGAAACCAGGAGAAAAGAAAAAAAAAGTAGGTGCTAAATTACAAAAATAACCCAGGATTTCTGATGGCTGATCCAGTGACAGATGAACATGCATAATAAGATTTGTGTAGTCAACCCTGCAATCCTGTACTGACTTAGTGAAAGCAGACCTGGGAAGTCATGGCAAGTCCAGAACTAGGTGACAGGAGCAAAAACACATGAAAGTACACTTTGCTGAGAAAGAAATGACCATTCTCTGAGAGCCCACAGGTACTGAGAATTTCTGAAGCTATTCTGTCTCTGAAGTGTGGGGTTGGGCACCAAACTGAGCAACAACAAAGGACTCAGTTCCTAGTCACTGAATTCTTATGCTACTATCTATTCACTGTATTAGTTAAATTCTTACCTACTCCCTTTGTGGAACTTGGAGTAATGCCTTCATGCTTAAAAGCCAATTCAAAAGATGAATTATTTCAATACATTTGTTCTGCTTTTTTTTCTTTCTGAAAAATTTTCCTTTTATCATCTTATTGCTACACCAGCTATTTCCAAATGGAAGAACCTAGACTTTTAATACAATACCTGAAAACATTTTTAGCCATTGAATATTTTTATCATAAGCACCATTTTAATAGTGTATTTTGGCAATATTTTCCTAATAAATTGCCTCCATGTTAGATGAATGAGTCGTAAGAGATTTAAATTGGGCAAAATAACAAGACAGAAAACCATTTCAGACTATTAGAGAAATGATAATTATTTTCATTTCAGGTAGGACAGAGACAAATTATAATAATAGTGTTGAACAGGGGGTACAATTTTCTGGACTGAAAGAAGTGGCTCTGTAATATGATGGCAAAAGTAGATGTGGGGAATAGTTTTAATGCAGAGTGAACATGACATCCTTTCATTAAAAGTCAGTTGATGCCATATGTGTTAGGTCACATCCTGTTTTAGCTTGAGTTACCCTAGATTTTGAAGGAGTTTATGTTCCAGTGCATTATTCAGGAGGGTTCATTCCAGGAAGCAAGAATGAAGGAGAAAGGAAAGTGGGGCAAGAAAAGCAGGGGAGCATATGTAGGTGGGAGGATCCATACACATAGCAGAATATATGTAGGTAGGAGAGCACATGCAGGTGGAAGGGCAATGCAAATAGCAGAATATATGCAAATGAGTGAGTATATGCATATGGGAAGTTATTCATAGGAGTAAGCCATATGCAGATGGAAAGGCATGTGCAGGTTGGAGGGCATATACATGGGAGACACATGCCAGTGGTAGGGCACATACAAGTGGAAGGACATATACATGTGGGGAGATATATGCAGGTAGGTGGGCAAGCCCAGGTGACACATGCAGATGGAAGAGTATATGGAGATGTGAAAGTACATTTAGTTGGGAGGGTATATGCAAGGATGAGGTGCAAACAAGTAGCAGAGGATATGTAATTGATGTATTGCTGAGTTGTCCACAGTTTCTGAAGAACATCTGGCTGGTTCTCAATTGTTTGAGAAATTCTCAAAGAAGTCACTCAGTGAAACTCCTTTCAGACCTGTTATTAATCAATATCATCCACACAGAGCTTTATTTTCTCCAACACTCAGCACAACTGCTGAAGAAGCTAGAGTCTCTGTTGGTCCACTCAGGTCATTGATGCATATTAGCTCCTAAAATGATAACTGTAATTGAAACTGTACCGACAGCCTGGCCCTTGGCCCAAGAGAAGGCTGAGATAGTCCATGGTTAGATGAGATATAAGTGTTACTTGGTGCTCTCAAGCAGCAGAAACAATGAGGTGAACCTTCACTGGGTTGTTCTAGTTATGAAGTGAGGTAAGTTGCCAAGGCATTAGAGAGGTATTGTGGCTTCATTTCCTGGGAAGTAGGCTTTGAGATGAAGATCAGTATGCAGGAGTTTTATTAGGGACGACCCATGAGTGCATCTGTAGAAGTGTACACCCATATACACATGTGTAGAAGCCAGAGGAGAACATTGGGTGTTTTCCATGGCTCATTCAAGTGTTTTCTTGAGACTGAGTCTCTCTTTGAACTCAGAGCTACTGCTTTGCAATCAGATTGGCTGACCAGCGAGTCCTAGTAAATCATCTGTCTATGTTCCCCACAGGCCTGGGGTTGCAGGTGTGTATGACCACACCCACATATTTATTTAGGTGCTAGAGAATCAAACTCAAGGCAAATCAGGCCCTCTAGGGCCTCCATGCTTGCATAGCAAATGAGCTTACCCACTGAGTCATCTCTTGTGAGCCCCTACAAAGTATTCTTCACACCAACTGTTTTGAGAGGAGAAAAAGAGAAGGATTCAAAATTATGGAGACAGAAGGGAATGGATTTTCAGCAAACTTAGAGTCAACCAAATATAGATCATCTAACCCATCTCAGAAACTTCCACCTGCAATATATTCTTTGTCAGTGATCAAGTGACATTTCAAAAACATAAATTGGTAATGTAGGATCAATTTGACAAAAATATAAGCAAGACAACTGACTTGGCCAAACCACTTATTGACCATCAGCTTGCTAGTTCACCCACCGGCATGAGTAAAAACATTTATGCAATGCTATCATTATTGGCAATCACAACATTGTTGCCCACTTATCCTGTATGATCCTACATTAGTAAAGTTACCACTTTAGCCTCCATCTGCCTACTCTTCAGTCTATACAATTTGATGTAGAATTTAGGCATGGGAAAATAGAATGTATTAACCTATTCAGTATACACTGTTATTATATTTTGTTATATTATTTGATATGCAATAAAAGAGAGAGGGGAAGAGATAAAAATAAATAGAGGGAAAGAAATTGTACCACACTTTTGGACATATTCTAAGGTAAAAAAAAAATCTTATCCTTGGAAGAAAGTTTAGGCTTTGGATACAAACTTCATCAAAGACACTCCAATGGACATAGTGAAGGACAATGCAGTAGAAAATAGGATTGTTTCTTTGGGTGGTAGAAAATGATATGAGAGAATGAGAGTAAAATAGAGGATGAGAGAATTAAAAAGAAACGGATGGCCCTTGTGAATATTTCATATACCAATCCCACTAGCATTTCCAATAGCAGAGTTCTAAAAATGATTGCACCTATGACAGCATCACTGGGATAACTTCATTTGGTCTTTCAAGGTGATTATTGTGAAACTTAACATTTGGATATTCACATTCTATCTAGTGTTTGTAAGGTCACCATAAAATTGATGTATTTATCTAAAGTTAAAAAGGTGATTTTAATAATTGTGTTGGATAAAAGGCACTATTAAGTACTTTCTCACAAAAAGTGGAACATCTGGCAGCATAAATATATGTATACATCTGACAGAGATTTAATATCTAAATTATACAAAAACTCAACCAAACTAAGAAATAAAAAACCAATCAATCCACTCAAAAATGGGTCAGGGAGCTGATTCTCAAAGTAAGAAAAACAAATGGCCAATCAACATCTAAAACGATATTCAACATCTTTATCATTGGGGAAACACAAATAAAACTACATTGAGATCCAATCTCACTCTGTTCAGAATGGCTATCATCAAAAAATCAACTGACAATAAATGCTGGTGAGGGATTTAGAAAAGAAATCCCCATTCACTATTAGTGTGAAATGTAAACTTCTAAAGCCACTGCAGAAATCAGTGTGGAGGTCAAATATAAATCTAAAAACAGATCTACCATTTGATACAGCTTTACCAATGCTGGACATATACCCTAAAGACTCTACTCATTACTATAGAGATACATGCTCAGCCATGTTTGTTGCTATTCTATTCTCAATAGCTAGGAAATGCAATCAGCTCAGATGCCCATCAACTTATGAATGGATAATGAAGATGAGGTACATATAAACAATGGAATTCTACTTAGCAGTAAGGAAAAATGAAATAATGAATTTTTGAAGAAAATAGATAGACTTAGAAAAATTATATTAAGTGAGGTTACACAGGCTCAGAAAGACAAATACTGTGTGTTCTGTCTCATATGCAGATCCTAGTTTTGAGTGGTTGGAGTTGTTTATAAGTTGTAGTAAGCAGTATTAACAAGGAAGTCAGAATGAGGCTTGGATAGAGGAGAATCAAGGAGGCATGAGAGGAGGGGATACTTGACAGGCAAGTGGAGGAACAGATTACAGTGGGTAGAAGGGTTTGGGGACACTGGGCTAAAGGAGGGTGGAAGGGGTTATATACAAAACTAATAGCATGAATCTGTACCATAGAAACCTTCTTCATAGTAATCTAATAAAATATATGACTCTCTTAATGAGGAGGACAGTGATACTTTGGGCTGAAGTACTGTATAGGGGTGGAGAAAGCTTTACTCTAAAATGATGGTCTGTTGTTGGTAAATCCCAATGCCAGAACTAGGATACTCCCAATAGTAAGCTGCTGATCAGGGAGACCCATGAAATCCTCAAAATAATGTAGGCCACTACCAAAGCACTTGGTTATCCTCCAGATCTAAATGGTAAGACCCTATTTTGGAAGACACCAAAAGCTAGGATCAGACTACATTGAGAGATCATGCTGGAAATGAGCTGGAAGCCAGCACCTTGCTGGCTAGCCCTCATAGTGCTGGAAAGTACTATGAGAACTACTGGGGGAAAAAGGTCACCAACCATGTGAAAAGCAGGGGATCCTGCAAACTACAAAATCAACCAACCAGACAAGATGTGCACACAAGTTGAATATTTGTACACAGGCTATCAGGATAATCAACTGTTCTCTGATTAGATATGAGGTCTATGAATTGGGAGGGAATTCATACATGGTACTATGAACCAAGTCAGAAGCCTGTGGTTTGGAAAGTCATAATCCCTAAAGGGAAGCTGCCAATCTTCTTTGGCTAAAAGGAGAGGTTATGACTGTCAAAATGTCCTCTAAGAATATATGCTTATTCCCATTGATCTATGTTGCTCTCATTCTTGGTTAGACAATATACTTTGTATTGATGGCAGCAAATACCAGAGAGACACAAGATCCATCAGTACGACAAGAAAAGAAAACCAAAAGCCTAGAATGAGATGAGTCATCTTTATTACATCTCCCAGGACACAGGAAGCATTACAGAGGACGTGGCACATTAAATATGAGTGCTACTCTCATTGCTAACCAGAGAACCTCCTCCAGGGAAATGGCAATAGATACTGAGGAGACTCAAAATTCATCAAGTCAAAGGATGCTGAAAGCTCAGCACTAAAGTAGCATTTTCACACTGCATCCAAAGGCTCGAGAAACATCAGAAAAGATGAGACTGAAAGAATGTAAATGCCACAAGGTGGGAAGGTGTATTTTCAGGCATTGTCCCCCACAGAAACTGACTGATGCTTTCATGACTCTACAGTGAGTATTGTTATTCCCACTGAGGAGAACTGTCAGAGGAATGGAAATGAGATTTTAGGATTATAAGAATATGACCCAATGGGAATATGATCAATATGCAATGTGTGTATGTCCTCAATTAAAAAAAAATACCAAAAGAAATCACATAATCATTTCAATAGAAGCAGACAAGGCCTTCAACAAAATACAACATCCCTTCATGATTAAAAGACTGGAGAGACTAGGGATGAAAGGATCACATCTCAACGTAATAATGGCTATATGTAATAGACCTAAATTCCATACCATAATAAATGGGGAAAACTTGAAGCATTTCCACTAACATTTAGAATAAGACATGGGTGCCCACTCTCACCACTGCTATTCAACAAAGTACTTTAAGTCTTAGCTAGAGCAGTAAGTCGAGGAAAAGAAACAAAATGAAAACAAATTGGAAAGGAAGAAATCAGACTAGCCCTATTTGCACATGATATGATTCTATAAAGAACTGACCCAACAGACTCTACCAAAAAAACTCCTAGAGGTTATAAATTCTTTCAGCAAGGTGGCACGATATAAGTCAACACACAAAAATCAGTAACCTCACTCTATATCAAACATATAGAGAAAGAAATCAGGGAAGCAGTTCCATTTACAATAACCACAAAAATTAAATATCTTAGAATATCCCTAACCAAGTAAGTGGCTTCCACAATGAAAATATTAAAATACTGAAGAAAGAAATTGAGAAAGAGACAAGATGAAAAGATCTACTATTCTCTCATGGATTATAAAATCAATATCATAAAAATAGCCATTTTACCAAAAGCAATATAAAAGGACATTGAAACTCCAATAAAAATTCTAGCATCATTCACATAAATAGAAAAAATAGTCTCAAAATTTATATGGAAGCACAAAAGACCTCAGAGAACAAAAAATGTCCTCAGCATAAAGAATGTAACTGATGGTATCAAAATTCCAGATTTCAAGATATACTACAAAGCCACGTTACTAAAAACAGCATGGTGCCGGGTGTGGTGGCGCATGCCTTTAATCCCAGCACTTGGGAGGCAGAGGTAGGAGGATCACCATGAGTTCAAGGCCACCCTGAGACAACATAGTAAATTCCAGGTCAGCCTGGGCTAGAGTGAGACCTTACCTCGAAAAACAAAAACAAAAAAAACAAAAAAACAAAAACAAAACAAACAAACAAAAAAAAAAAACCAGCATGGTACTGGCTCAAAAAGACCATAGATCAATAGAATTGATTAAAAAATGCAAGTATAAGTTCTAGTAGCTACAGCCACTTAAACTTTGGTAAAGAGACCAAAAACAAACATTGAAGACAGCATTGTCAACAAATGGTGCTAGAGAAACTGGAGAGCCACACGTGGAAGAATGAATCTAGACCTACTTCTCACACCCTGCAGAAAAAGCATCTCCAAATGGATCAAAGAACTCAGTATAAGATCTGAAACTTTGAAAGAACTATAGATAAAAGTAGGGAGAACAGTCAAAGATTTAGGCATAAAGACTTTCTGAATAAAACCTGGGTAGGCCAGGAAATTACACAATCAAAATCTTCACAAACCATACATCTGCCAGAGTTTTGATATCTATAATATACAAAGAACTCAAAAAAACTAAGAAATAAAAAAATCAATCTCTGTGTGTGTAGAGTATTCTTGTGGTGTGGTGTATGTAATGTGTAATGTTTGCACATGTATGTACAAATGCATACACCCATGCATGCATATTTAAAGGATATCAGGTGTGTTTCTCTTATTGTTCATCCACATATTTTTTTCCTTGAGAAGGGGTCTCTCACTCTACTCAGAGCTGCTGTCCATCAGCAAGCCCTAGTGAATATTTCATCTTCAATCACTGCAGACTTGTGTTACAACTGTGCATTGCCACACCCAGTCTTTAAAAAAATATTTTCAGTTATTAATTTGTGTGAGGAGTTGGGTGAGTGTGCATGCATGTGTGTGCTAGGGCCTTTTGCCACTGCAAATAAATACCAGATGCTTGTGCCACTTTTTTTCATCTGGCTTTGCATGGGGGCTGGGGAATTGAACCTGAGCTGTCAGTCTTTATAAACAAACACCTTTAAAAGCTGAACTCTCTCCCCACTTCCCACATCCAGCTTTTTATGTGGCTTCTGGGGAGTCAAACTTGGTGGTTTCCAGCCAAAGAGTCTGTCATGCTTAAGAAGCAAGCACTCTTGACCACTGGTTCATCCCTCCTTTTTATTGCTTTTTTAAAAGTAGGTAATAAAGCAGTAGGTTTCCATATAGCTTATTCATATCATCTTTAGTTTTGGTTAACCCTTCCTCACCTACTCCTTCCTTACATCCCCCTCCCCTGACCCACTAAAACCTTTCCAACCCTAGTATTCTGTCTCCCTACTTACATATGTATTATCCCCTCACCTACGTCATCATCCCCTTACCCCTCATGGCCCCTTTCTAAGTTCCTGATCACTAGTACTGATATTTACTACAACACACAAACACATATATTCCAAGCTAGGATATTCATATGCAGCATTTGCCATTATGCACCTGGGTAACATCACTTAGTATATTTTTTCTAGGTAAATTCATTTTTCTGCAAATTTCATAATTTCAGTTTTCTTTACCACTGAATAAAACTCAATTGTGTATCCATACCACATCTTCATTATCCATTCATTAGTTGATGGGCATCTAAACTGATTCCGTTTCTTAGCTATTGTGAATACAGCAGCAACAAACATGGCTAAGAAAGTACCTCTGTAGTAAAGTGTAAAATCCTTAGGGCATATGCCCAGGAGTGGTATATCTGGATCATAAGGTTGAGCTATAAAGATTTTTGAGAACCCTTCACACTAGTTTCTGTAGTTGCACCAATTTACACCTTCAGCTACAGTGAATAAAGGTTCTTCTCTCCCCACGTCCTCACCTGCAATTGTTGTCTTGATTTTTGATAATAGCCATTCTGACTAGGGGTGAGTTGTAATCTCAAAGTTGTTTAATTTGCATTTTCCTGATGTTGAACATTTTAAAAAGTATTTATTGGACATTTACACTTCTTCTTTGGAGACCTTTGTTCAGTTCCATGGCCCATTTTTCACATTGACTGTTGTTTTTTTTTTTAATATATATTTATTGTCCATAATGAGTTACATTATTTAGTGGGCAAACAATGGGTTTTTATCCCGAATTCCCCAATTCCCCGCCTCCCCATCCCTGATGAGTTGGATATCCTCCTCCGTGGGCTGTCTGTATTAGTCCTTGTGGCAAGGGATCCTGGATATCCTAGTACTCAGCCCAGTCTTCCTGGCCCAAGTGTGTTGTTACTGAGGGGTGCAATGCCTCCGGACCGTCTCCCCCACCACGGCTCTCACAATCTTTCCGCCCCCTCTTCCGCTCAGTTCCCTGAGTTGTGGTGGGTGAGTAATAAGGCTGCTTTAATGTTGCAAGCTTAGGGGTCCTTGTGTCGAAAATCCTTGGTTTCTGTCTCATTGGCCTAGCCTGTGTTAATTGAATGACTGTGGTTATAAGTCCCTTGTTCATCTGTCATTGTCTGCTGGGTTCCCTATTGATCCTCCCCAATATGACTGTGGTGGCTCCCCTCTTGCCAGGATCTCAGCCATCGGCCTACGGTTCGTTGGTAGGGTTAGATGGGCCACAGCTCTCTCTTTGCATCCTGAAAAACACAAACACATTAGGCTTATCCTGAGTTGGTTGAATGGCTGTGGCTATGGGTCCCTTGTTCATCCCGTCCTTCTCTGCAGGGTTCCATATGAATCCTCCACAATATGACTATGGTGGCTCATCTCTTGCCATGATCTCATTTTTTGGCCTGCTGTCGGGTGGTAGGGTTATATGGGCCACAGCT
>PVHP010041871.1:0-15226 GCA_004024765.1 Zapus hudsonius
TTTAGTCAAGGCTGGCCTTGAACTCCTGATCCTACTGCTCCTACATCTCAAGTTCTGGGATTACATACCTGTGCGCGCACATCTGGTTTCATGTGTTAACTTTGTTTGGACTTTGTATCAGGCCTCTCAGAACATTCCATGTGTTTTGGAGGCTGTCCTCATCACTAATAATAGGTGTTTTCTCTTCATTGTATGTCAGCACCTTTAAAAACTTTTCCTGGGCTGGAGAGATGGCCTAGTGGCTAAGGCGTTTGCCTGTAAAGCAGAAGGACCTGAGTTCGATTCCCCAGTACCCATGTAAAGCCAGATGCACAAGGTGATACATGTGTCTGGAGTTTGTTTGAAGTGGCTGGAGGCCCTGGCATGCCCATTCTCTCTTTCTCTGTCTGCCTCTTGTTCTCTCTCTCAAATAAATTAAAGAAAAAAAAGATTAAAAAAATATTTTCCCCAGGCTGGAGAGATGGCTCATCAGTTAAGGTACTTGCCTAAAAAGCCTGATGACCTGAGTTTGATTCCTAGTATTCACACAAATCCAGATACACAAAGAAGTGCATACATTTGGAGTTCATTTGCAGTAGCTGGAGGCCCAGGCACACCCATTCTCTCTGTCTGCTTGCAAATAAATCAACTATTTAAAAAATATTTTCCCAGTCAGTAGCCTTCTTGTATGCAAATGACATGCATACAGAAAGAGCAATCAGCAAAACATTCCCATTTTCAATAACCACAAATAAAATCAAATACCTTGGAATAACACTAACCAAGGATGTGAAAGACTTGTATAATGAAAACATAAAAATGTTCAAGAAGGAAATTGAGGATGAGTTGAAAAGATGGAAAGATCTCCCATGTTTCTGGATAGGTAGAATTAATATCATGAAAATGGCAATACTTCCAAAAGCTATATACAGATTCAATGCAATACCAATAAAAATACCAGCTTCATTCTTTACAGACATAGAAAAATAATCTCCAAATTTATTTGGAATGGCAAAAGGCCTCAGATAACCAAAGCCATCCTTAGTAAAAGAAGCACGTCAGGTGGTATCACTATACCCGACCAAAAGGTATACTACAAAGCCATCGTAAAAAAAAAAAAACAGCATGGTACTGGTACAAAAACAGACAGATAGACCAATGGAACAGAATTGAAGACCTCCCCTGAGCTCAAGCAACTAAAGTTACTTCATATTCGACAAAGATGCCAACAATGTTAACTGGTGTAAAGATAGCATCGTTAACAAATGGTGCTGGACAAATTGGATAAGTGCTTGTAATAAAATGAAACTAGACCCTCTCCTCTCACCATGCACAAAAATTAACTCCAAATGTATCAACATAAGACCTGAAATCTGAAAACCCTGGAAGAAAAAATTGGGGAAACTCTATGAGATTGGAATAGGGAAAAACTTCCTGAACAAACCTCTGATAGCAGGAAGTGCAACAGTCACTTAACCAATGAGATCTCATCAAGCTAAAAAGTTTCTGTACAGACAAGCATATCATACTCAAAGCCAATAGACCACCATCAAACTGGGAGTTAATATTTGCCAGCTACAATACAGATAGAGGTCTAATATCTAGAAAGTAAGTACAAAGAACTCAAAAAATTAAAGGAAAAGGTATCAAACGGCCCTCTCACAAAATGGGGAACTGACCTCAACAGGGAATTCACAGAGGAAGAAATACAAATAACCAACTCCCATTTGAGAAAATGTTCAATGTCATTAATCATCAGAGAAATGCAAATCAAAACAACAACGAGATTCCACCATAGTCCAGTCAGAATGGCAATCATTAAAGAATCTACCAACAATAGATGCTGGTGAGGTTGTAGGGGAAAAGGGACCCTCATTCACTGCTGATGGGAATGCAGACTTGTACAACCACTATGGAAAGCAGTGTGGAGGCTCCTGAACAGGATGGATATAGAGCTACCAGACTGAGCTATCCCTCTACTGGGCATCTACCCCCAAGTTTCCATGCCGAAGCAGAGACATTTGTTCAACCATGTTTATAGCAGCTCAATTCATAATAGCAAAGAATTGGAATCAACCCAAATGCCCATCCCTGGACAAATGGGTATCAAAGTTATGGTACATACACACTGTGGAATTTTATGAAGCTGAAAGGAAAAATGACATAATGAAATTTAAATAAAAATGGATGAACTTGGAGCAGATCATTCTTAGTGACCACACACATGAGCAGAGAGTCAAGCACCACATATTCTCCTTCATATGTGGTTCCTAATCATGTTAAACTGGAACATTAAGAAAATCTGAGTATTGAGGCTGCTTTAATGTTGAGAACTTAGGGGTCTTTGTGTCAAAAATTGTTGGTTTCTGTCTCACTGGGTTATCCTGTGTTGATTGAATGGCTGTGGCTGTGGGTCTCTTGTTCATTCCATCATTCTCTGTGGGGTTCCATATGGATCCACCATGATATGACTGTGGTGGCTCATCTCTTGCCAGGATCTCAGCTATTGGCCTATGTTTGGTTGGTATGGTTAGATGGGCCACAGCTCTCTTGCTGCATTCTGAAAAATACAAACACAATCTCCATCGGAGAGTGAGATCAGTATAGGTTAACAGATATACACAATTCTGGATTACCTAGATACTATTTTTAGTAGCCTCTCTGTCAATCGCTCCCATAGTGCATCTTTTCTTGGGAGCCCAAGTGTCCGGGATCCAGTGCATATCGCCCTAAGTCCCCAGTTCCAGTTAAGGGCTCCCCCTCACTAAGTGGAATATTTGGCCAAATTTAAAAGCTATTGATTGTCTCCCCCAGGCCTAGGCTCCTCCATTACACAAGTGCTCCTTTCTTTGTTTGCTGTTCCCTCCCAGTAGAAGGTGTGGTTAGCCTACTCATGGCAGCAGACTGTGTTTCATGCCAGTGGTCTCTGTTTGATCCAGCTGTTATTGACCAGCTTCTCCTGGCAGCTTATGCAGTGCCTTCCAGCACTACATTAACTACCATCTGGGGGCTGCTAACCATTCTGGACCTCGACGGGTCTCTCAATGCTAATCAATGGCATTCTGTGGTTTCTTCAGCAACAGGGTTTTTGCCTCAGGCCTGGGGAGGGCACTCACCCACCACGACTCAGGGAACTGAGCAGAAGAGGGGGCAGAAAGATTGTGAGAGCCGTGGTGGGGGAGAATATCCAGAGGCATGATGCCTCTGAGTAACAACATACTAGTGTCAGGAGAACCGGGCTGAATACTAGGCTATCCATGATTCCCTGCCCCAAGGACTGAGCCAGATGGCCCATGGAGGAGGATATCCAGCTGATTGGGGATGGGGAAGAGGGGCATTGGGGAACTGGGGATAACAACTCATCATTTGCCCATTAAATAATGTAACTCATTATGGACAATAAAAAAAGAAAATCTGTCATTGAACAGAGAGACTGTAAAAGGGAATGGAAAGAATTGGGGAAAGGGAATAGGAGGGGGGACTCATACAGTAAACTAAACTAATAATGATTTGACACTATAAAACCCTAGCTTTTATACAGTAAGCTACTGAGGAAGCTGTGGGCACCACTGGTACCAGGGGCCTTCAATAGAATGGGAGGAAGCCTAACCTCAAGAATAATTAATTGGTCAGACCTACATCTCCCTGTCCCAGTTATTGGTTCCTTCCCACACTGAACTGTTCATCAAAGATACCCACAAGGTCCCCAAAACATGACAGACTTCTGTCAAAGCTCTTGAATACCTGTCCCAGGGCTAAGGTAAGACCCTATTGCTGAGGAAATCACAAAGTGTCATCAAAGAACACCAAGAGATCCTGCTAGATCCAGAATGGTAACCAGCTCCCAGATGGCAGCATATGTAGCACTGAAAGGTGTTACACAGGGTGACAGGGGAAATTTGTCAATGATATTTAGAGAAAGCAGAGACCATTGATATACAATATAGACAGTTGTCACAAGAATGCTGAAAACACGACTATATGGAAGAGACCAGCAAGTCAAGAAACACTCATCTGTGCAATAGTGGCACTAAACCTAGGAGGGTAATCAATGGCTTACTGATTGGCTAAGAGATCCACTTAGTGACAAGGAACCCTTAACTGGAACTGGGATCCATGGCAAAATCCTATGGGGACAAAACCAAGACCTTGGGCGCCTAGGGGAAATTCCCATTATCAGAGAGCTACAGAGAGGCTACACCCATTAGAAGCTAGCCAAAATAGCAAGGTTGTCTCATTTAACCTGTATTGATCTCACTCTCCAATGGAGATTCTGTTTGCATTTTCAGAAGACAGTGAGAGAGCCAGGGACAACCCAATTCCACAAACAAGACGTTGGATGATGGCTGACATCCTGGCAGGAGACAAACCACCCCTGGCCTTCACACAGGGCCCAAATGAAACCTACAAGAAACAAGACCAGTCACCACAGAAAGTCTGATAACCCATGAAAGGTCAATGGAGACAGACACCAAGGATACCCAAACAACCCAGGGCAAAGGTCCAGAGACACTTAAGATCTCAACAATAAATCAGACTTAAAGCTCACCCACTATGACTCAAGGAACTGAGGGAAAGAGGGGGTGGAAAGATTGTAAGAGCCATGGTGGGGGAGAATACCCAGAGACATCACCCCCCTCAGCAGCAATACACCATATAAAAGCTGGTATCATAGCATATGCTTGTTATATCAGAACTGGGGAGATTGGACAAAGGGTCCCTGAGACTTTCTGGGTAGTCTAGTCAAATTGCTAGGCTCTAGTTTTGGTGTGGGAAATTGTCTCAAAAAAATAAGGTGGATGGAGATGAAGAGATGGCTCAGTGGTTAAAGGCATTTGCTAGCAGTCTTCAGACCAGGTTCAATACCCCATGTAAAGCCAGATGCACAAAGTGACACATACATCTGGAGTTCATTTGTAGAGGCAGGAAGCCCTGGCGTGTCCATTCTTTTCCTTTCTCCATCTCAATTTTTCTAATAAATAAAATCTTTTTAAAAAATAAGGTGGGGGGGCTGAAGAGATGGCTCAGCAGTTATGGTGATTGCCTGAAAGCCTAATGACCCAGGTTTGATTCCCATGTAAAGCCAAGTGCACAAAGTGGTGCATGCATCTGGAATTCATTTGCAGCCATTGGAGGCCCTGGTGTCCCCCATTCTCTCTGTCTTTCTGTTCTCTCTCTCTCTCTCTCTCTCTCTCTCTCTCTCTCTCTCTCTCTCTCTCTCTCTCTCTCTCTGCTTGCAAATGTATAAATATTTTTCAAATTTTTTTAAAAATAAGGTGGAGAGTGATTGAGGAAGACACCTGATAACATCTGATGTCAACATGTGGCCCCTATGTACAGATCCACACATGTTTACACCTCAAACAAATAAATATTTTTTGAAAAAGAAGAAAAACAAAACAAATGCTGTAAAAGATGTGGAGAAAGAGGAAGCCCCATACACCATCAGTGGGGATGTAAACTTATGCAGCCACTATGAAAATCAGTAAGGAAGCTTCTCAAAAAACTAAAAACAAGCAGCATGTATATACTCTCGCCTATAATTCCAGCACTTGAGAAGCTGAGGTCAGAAGATCACTGTGAGTTCAAGGCCAGTGTGGTCTAGAATGATATCCAGCCTAAAACAAATAAACAAACAAAAAACCCATAGTTCTAAAAGTAGAATTATGACGAGCATATACCCCAGCTATATCACTCCTGATTATATACCCAAAGAATGGTTTTCACACTCATGCTTCCTGCTTTACTAGTCATGATAGCAAAGACATGGAACTAGCCTAGAACCCCAGCAATAGATGAATGAGTGGATAACAATGGATTTTATTTTGTTTTGTTTTGTTTTGCACTAGCCCAGGCTGACCTGAAATTCACTATGTAGTCTCAGGATGGCTTTGAACTCATGAGGATCCTCCTGCCTCTGCCTCTCATGTGCTAGGATTAAAGGCATGCTCCACCACTCCTAGCTATAATGAAATCTTATCCAATGATAAAGAAAACTGAAGTCATGACATTTGCATAAAGTGGATTAAGTGAAATAAACTGGACCCAAAGACTGCATGTTTGCTTTCATATGCAAAATCTAGATTTTTTTAAACTATTTTTTATTTGTTTTTGTGAGGAGGGAGAGAGAAAGAGAATGGGCACACCAGGGCCCCTTGCCACTACATATGACCCCAGATGCATATGCCACTTGGTGCATCCGGCCTTGTGTTGTGAGTACTGGGGAATTGAGCCTGGCCCAACAGGCTTTGCAATCAAGCGTTTTTAATTGCTGAGCCATCGCCCCAGCCCCTGAGAGAATTTAGACTTAAATGTGTGTGTGTATATGTGTGTGTGTGTGTGTGTGTGTGTGTGTGTGTGTGTGTGTGTGTGTGTAATAAAAGTAGAACGGGGACCATGAAAGGGAGGAAGAGATGCTAAAGAAGTGAGGAGAAAGGAAAAAGAGAGGGTGATAAAATATATGTGACATGAATGCAGAAGGGGAACTATTTGTGGGGAGGGGCACCAACAGAGAGGGGCAGAGGGTGGGGAAGGGCACTGAAGGGGGTAAGTAGAAACAAAGGATAATGACATATATGTATGAAAAAATGCCATGATGAAACCCATTCTTTTGATGCTACCTTAAAAATTCATAACAAAAGAAGTACATAATGATTCATGTCACGCCATGAATGCCTCTTACAAACATTATGCCGAGTCAAAGAAGCCAAAAATGCAAAAGACTAGACATTCTATGATTGAATTTATATGAAATATTCATAACAGGCAAATCCACGGAGACAGAACGATTACTGGTTCCCAGGGGCCTGGTGAGGTGGGGCTGGAGAGTGAGTGCTAATGGATATGGACCTTCTTTTCTGATGATAAAAATGCTCTTAGGGGAGGCCCTGGCACACCCATTCTGTCTCTCTTCTCTCTCTCTCTCTCTCTCTCTCTCTCTCTCTCTCTCTCTCTCTCTCTCTCCTTGCAAATAAATAAATACAAATTTATTTAAAAATGCACCTAGATGCTAGCAACAGTGTATAACTTCGTGAACATACTAAAATTTGCTGAGTTGCACAGTTTAAATGTAAATTTCATGGTGTGTGAATTATATCTCAATTTTTTTAAAGGGAGCTAGTTACAGAACACAGAAATACTCCATTTTCAAAGAACTGAGATACTGAGATGCTAATCATGGTTAATCCTTATGAGACTTTAGTGTCAGCATGACAAGGATTTGGAGGAATAACACCCAAGTGTTGCCACTACCATAGGAACAGTGAGAGACAGTGACTTTCAGTTGTGTTGTCAATGGTGACTCAACTGGTTGCCCACCAGAACTGGATGGTAAAACCCTATTGCTGAAGACTCCACAATCAAGCTGGCGCTGAGCTGGAAACCTCCTCCCTGCTGACTAGCCGACAATGTTGGAAAGAGCTACACAGCATGCAGCCTTTCAGGGGAGATAATTCATCAATGGTGGTAAATAGCAGGGGATCCTGCAGGCCTTAACATTGGCCAGCCAGGCCAAATGTGCCAACTAGTGTGGTAGTGGCACCTCCGTTATGGGAGACACCAACTGCTCTCTAATTGGACTGGAGGCCCGCTCCATGGAAGGGAATACATGCCTGGTACTAAAATCCCAGTCTATGGCTGGGAAGGTCATGAGCCTTAAGAGAGTAATGCCTGCTGTTATCTAGCTAAATGTATATATTATGCCCACCAAACTGTCCACTAAGCACTTTTTTATGTTTATACCCATATATTAATGGTACTCTCACTTTTGGTTAGAGAAACTTCTCATTTTAGATGGTGGTGACCACTGGAATGACTCAAAATTCACCATAGTGCTGAGAAATGACAGTGGAGTGTTCAGCACTGGGACATCTCTATCACACCTTCCCAGGCTCTGTGTCTATTTTGAAAGAGGTGGCAGAAAGATTGTAAGGGCCAAGGAAGGATAGGGTTGCTTACAATGCAATCCTCCAGACACAAAATGGCCTTACTATTCATGACCTCACAATGCCTGACCCTACCTAAACAACACCTTCATAATAGGAGGAAAGGATGATGACATCAGTATAGAAGAGACTAATGGAAAAGAAGACGGGACTCAATGGAGGGCAGATTTGAGAGAGGGAGAGTGGAGGTGGGGAAGGGAAATATCATGGTTTATTTCTATACTTAGGAAAACTATCAATAAAATTTAAAAAGTTAAAAAAAAAACAGGGGCTGGAGAGATGGCTCAAGTGGTTAAGACGCTTGCCTATAAAGCAGAATGACCTGAGTGTGATTCCCCAGTATCCACGTAATGCACATGCACAAGGTGACGCATGCGTCTGGAGTTTGTGGTGGCTAGAGGCCCTGGAATGCCCATTCTCTCTCTCTCTCTTTCTCTCTCCTCTCTCTTTTTCTCTTTCTCTCTCTAATAAATAGATATTTTAAAAAGAAGTATATATGGATTAAGAACATACCAAAAGAAAATGTGTTATGTAATTGTCCAACCTGTTTGCATTTAAGCAATAATTACTACAGAAGAGCCAAAAAGTTAAAAACAAATTAAGTCTTGTTCAAATCCTCAGTACCCATGTAAAGCCAGATGCACAAAGTGGGCATGCGTCTGGAGTTTGTCAGCAGTGGCTGGATGCTATGGCACACCCATTCCCTTTCTCTTTCCCTCTCTCTTCCTCACTCTCTGCCTGCAAATAAATAAAAATAAAGAAATAAAAATTAAAAAGAAAATAAAGTGACCACAATCAAGGCCATTTCCAAGGATGGAGGATCAAGGATAAACACATCTGCTCCAAAAGAACACATGTTTATCAAATGTCCCATTCTTCTAAGAAAATATGAAAAATCCCATTTACCATTCAGGTTTATTCCTCCAAAGGGAAGAAGTGGGCATAGTTTATAAGCCTTAGTTTCCCATACCAAAAGCTGTCTTAAGTGGGATGTGTATCATGTGTTAGGCACTGTGCTAAGTGTCCGTGTGTCATCTCATTTAATTCTCACAGTGCTCCATGAACTGGATGTTTTCATAACATTCACCTTAATGTGGTGGTCTGATTCAGGTGTTCCCCTTAAACTTATGTATTCTGGGTGCTGGGTCCCAAGCTGGTGGCAATTTGGGAATTGGAGCCTCCTGGAGGCAGTGAATTGTTGGGGGTGAGCTCATGGGTGTCACAGCCAGCTTCTCCTTGCCAGTGTTTGGCACACTCTCCTCTTGTTTTGTCCACCAGATGTTGGCCAGGAGGTGATGTCCAGCCTCTGCTCATGCCGTTGTTTTACTTCCATCATGGAGTCTCCAGTCTATAAGCCAAAATAAACCCTTTCTTCCACAAGCTGCTTTTGGTCAGTTTTTTTGTGCCAGCAACAAGAAAGCTGAGTGCAACAGTCTGGTTCTTTCTGCAAACAATAAGAAAGCTGACTGCAACACCTTATGAAAGAGAAAAAAAAACAACAACAACTAAAATTCAGCGATCCTCATGGCCACAGCCAAAGTCAGGTGACCAAGAGGTGGTACTTGAGTCTGTCAGGAACCCGCACCCTTAATCACACCATGTTGTCTTGGCATCTTATAATAAGAGAAGTAGAATTTTCCCATCTATAGATATTTTGTTCCAAGTTAATTACAGTCTCTTTCTTTCCCCTTAGATGAAATGAAACTTTCACAGAGCTTTCAAATAACCACCATTATTTAGAATCATTTAAGCTCACTCATGAATACTTTATTTGTCTTAATTAGCAGCCCAAATTAACCAACTCTCTAAGCATTTATAACTCCAAACTGGATACTTCAAAAATTCATGTCACCGGGATAACCCACATAGTGATGGAGAGCCCTCTTGGAGCTTCCGGAGGACAATGTCACCAACAGTGAGGATAAGCAGAGGACCCTGCAGACTATGAAATCAATCAGCTGGACAAGAAGTACACACTTGTGCAATAGTGGCACCCAGCCTCACTATATAGATAACCAACTGTTCTCTGATTGGACACAAGGCCTTCTCAGTGGGAGGAAACTCATATCTGGTGCTGGAAACCAAGTCAGAAAAGAGTGCTCAGAAAAGAGTGGGCTGGCACACCAAAAATCTCCTAAACAACTTTGCATACCCCCAGTTGTTCCCACGCTTGGTTGGAGAATCTGCAAGGAATTCTTCCTTTTCTACCTGTAGACAAAGTGTCTTTGGGGAAATAAATATAAGAAGGGTGATATCATAACCAGATATCTTCAGAATAGGTGAATAAAATGGCTGAAAGCAAGAAAAACTGTGAATTAGAAAATGTTTGCTGGCCTGGGTTCAAATCCCCAGTACCCATAAAATCATATGCACAAAGTGATACATGCATTTGGACTTTGTTTATAGTGACAAGAGGTCCTGGTTCTCTCTTCTTTCTCTCTCTCCCATAAAATATAAAATATAAAATATTTTTTAAAATATTGATTCCAAAAGAATTCCTAGAAAATTCTTCAGTTATCATCAATAACATTACCTAGCTCCAGGAATAAAATGACAGGATCCAAAGTTTTCATTGGCTGGAAAACTTCCACTTCCAGATAAGTTTAGCCAAAGTAAGATGGAACCATGGGAAATATCCAAGAGCTTGACATGTGACTCAGTGGTGGAGCCTAGTATATACAGAATCCTGGGTTGTCAGCACTGAGAAAAAAATTAGAGATAGCAAAGTTCACCGATAAGGTTTATTGGGCAAAAGCTATTCTACAAAAGCCAACAGCCAGAAGGGGTAACTCGATTGTTGCCCCTAGTGATGCCAGGCGTGGCTGTAGACAGCCAAACTGCAGTGATTCCAGCAACAACAAAAAGTCACCACGAGGGACACGTTCCCTCTAGACTAGAAAGGGCCCAGTAGGAGCAGGAAAAGAGCCGCTCACTGCAGGAGGTGTCAGCAGAGGAGATGAATGCCCCAGATGCCCTGGCCAAGGAACACCTGAGGAGCAGCAGCCTGTCTTAGTCCACGTGGGCTCTCAGACTGGGGAATGGGTGAAGAGCATTCAGTGTTCACGCTTTACAGGCTAGGGGGTCCAAGATCAACGTGCTGGCAGACTTAGTGTCTAGAAAGTGTCCATGTTCCACAGATGGGCAGAAGAGACAACCAGGCTCCTGCAAGCCCTTCCTACACAGGCACTAACTCGGCAGGGCCCTCCTAGTCCCAGGACCTCCCCAAGGCCCCATCTCTGTGGGGGTGCCTGTATGTGCGTGTGTGCACGTGGGTCACAGGGCATGTGTGGAGGGCAGTGGACAACGCTGGAGCGCCTGACCTCACTGCTGCCTTGTTTGATGCAGAGTCTCTCTTGCTGCTGAAATGCCAGACCAGCCGGCCTGCGAGCTTGGGGATTCTGTCTGCGTCCCATGATTATTATCACAGGCATGTTGTAATCATCGCAGACACTTGCACCACGGTGCCTGGCTTAATGTGGGTTCTGAGCCCCTGTGATCAAGCTTGTGTAGCACATTGTTGGTTTTTTTTATTTGCAGAGAGAGATAGAAGAGAGACAAAAAGAATGGGTGTGCCAGGGCCTCCCGCCACTGCAAACGGACTCCAGATTCATGTGCCACTTTGTGCATCAGGCTTTACGTGGGTGCTGGGGAATTGAACTCGGGTTGTTGGGCTTTGCAGGCAAGCAGCTCAACTGCTGAGCCATCTCTCCAGCCCCAAGCGCTCATCTCTTAACGCTGCCTTATTGAGGATTGTGTTTCAACATAGGAGTTTTGAGAAATACACTCAGACTATAGAGAGGGTTAATAGAAATTAATTTCATGGGCTGGAGAGATGGCTCAGTGGTTAAAGGTGCTTGCTGGCAAAGGCTGATCAGTACCCATGTAAAGCCAGGCACATCAGGTGGCACATGTATCTGGAGTTCATTTGCTAGTGGCAAGAGGGCCCATGTACCCATTCTCTCTCTCTCTCTCTCTCTCTCTCTCTCTCTCTCTCTCTCTCTCTCTCTCTCTCTCTCTCTTTCTCTCTCTCTCTGCTTGAAAATAAATAAACAATAAAACATGCAAGCACATATATCACATATATATAAATCAATTTCATGAAAAGACTTAACCAGAGGGAAAAATTCTTTATAGTCATTAGTATTGCAACCAGTGCATAAAATCAGTGTTTATGAGACCTCTCAAAACAACTTGCTGAAGAACAAATGAACCATAAAATAATTAGTCTAGGAGGCTCTTCTGGACACCTGAGGTGCTCAGCTAAAGATACTGATGACACAGCTCTTCTAAGAGCAGAGTGTGTGTGTGTGTGCACACACACACACACACACACACACACACACACACACACACTGCATTTTACAGTGAGGGTGATTGGGGCACGTTTTTTTGGCATCTTATAAAAGCGGTCACTGGTGAGGAGTCAGGTGTGCCCATCGTGAAGGGTCGGGTGTGTGCAGGTTTGTATAGTGCACATTGGTGAAGTGACAGGTGTGTCCATCTTTGTTTCAGTGGACACTGGTGAGGGTTCACATGTGTCCATGTTGGCTGCAGTGGACACTGGTGAAGGGTTTGGTATGACCATCTTTGTTTCACTGGACACTGGAGAGTGGTCACTTGAGTCTGTCTTTGTTCAGTGGACCCCGATGAATTGTTAGGTGTCTCCATCTTTGTTGCAGTGGACACTGTTGAAAGGTCAGGTGTGTCAGTCTTTGTTGCATTGGACACGTTTGAGGGGTCACATGTGTCCATCTGTGTTGCTGTGGGCTCTGGAGATGGGTCAGATGTGTCCATTTTTGCTGCAGTGGACACTGGTGATGTGTCATGTGTGTCAATCTCTGTTGCAGTGGACACTGAACGGTGAGGTGTGTCCATCGTTGAAATGGACCCTGGTGAGGGGTCAGGTGTGTCCATTTTTGCTTCATTGGACACTGGTAATGGGTAAGGTGTGTCCATTTTTGTTGGGCGTTGTGGGCGTGGCTCCTGGCACTGGCGCTGGCGCTGCAGTGGGTGGTGAGCACACGGACGGGCGATGCAAGGGCCGTGGGCTTGGCCGGCAGGGGACTCGCTGGCCCCAGGAGCTGTTCCTCAGCTTCCCCAACGCAGCGCCCTTACCAGCCCACGCCGGTTCTGTCCACCCGAGCCGCCCTCTGCCTGGACTGGTGTCGTGCACGGTCCTCCCGTTTGCCCGCAGCCGCTCGAGGCCACCCACGTCCCTGGGCGACCAGAGTGAGGACTGACCACAGTTGGTTCCCTAACGGCAGTTTCCGCGGAGTCCCGGTTTAAAGAAACCCCAATAAATACTCAATAAATGACTAATACCTCAAAAACCTTCCAGAACTGTTGGGACCCAGCCTGTCTGAATGACTGAGCTAAGTTTTAGAATAAAATATGAGGCCGGATGAGGTGGCTTACTCCTTTGGGCCTAGGTGTGATGGCATAGCGCCAAGGAGGCAGGGGTGACGGCAGACAGCCTTAATCCTGTTTGTTAATGCTAATAAGCTTTATTCCTGCTTGCTGAGCTCCCTTGTGAAAGAGGAGAGATAAGACTATACAATGCGGCCTTGGATTATATATAAGGTTGAATGCTAAAATCAAGTTTTGAGATTTGCCTTGATTTATCTCCCAGCTGTGTGTGTGTGTGTGTGTGTGTGTGTGTGTGTGTGTGTGTGTGTGTGTGTGTGTGTCTGGCCGAGCATTCGCCACTCCCTAATGGAGCATGTCTCCTGCTGTCAGGCTAGACTTGGACTACCGCACACAGGGGGCCAGGAGTCCTAGCTTTACCCAACACAGAACCTTCTCCTTTAAATACAGAAGGTTGAGAGACAGGAATCAGACTGTCAATCAATCACCCATGAAGCCTCGCCCCCAGGGAATCACTTCTTACAGCTAAGCTGTGAGTCATCCCTCAGTGCCCACCCCCTGGGCATAGGAAGTCCTTCCTATGCCCAGGTTGTCAATCATCCCTCAAGTCCACCCCTAGGGATGCACTTCCTGCAGCCATGCTGTCAATCATCACTGAAGTACCACCTCTTGTGACGCAATCTTGAACCCAGGCTGCCAATCATCCTTTAAGCCTGCCCCCCAGGGACATACTTCCTGCAGAAAGTGTCAGTCATGCCTCAAGGCCCGCCCCATGTATGGCACTTCCTATAGCCAGGGTGTCAACACTCCTGAAGCCCTGCCCTAGTGACACTTCCTGCAGCTGTGCTGTCAATCAACCTTTAAAGCCCGCCCCCTGAAACACACTTCCTGCAGCCAGGCCCTGCCTTTTAAAAGGCTCCTGACCCTCCCCACTGCACCCTCTGCCGATGCTCCTAATGGATGGTGAGGCCATGGTTGCTCATTAATATGTAAATTCATTAATTTTCATTAAAAAAATAAATGGAGATGCAACATTGCCTGGGAAGAGGCAGGGGGATGGCCATGAGCTGCATGGATTGAGTATAGCTTGTGCTACGGAGTGAGTTCTGAGCCAGCTTGGGCTACAGACAAAAAATACATAGTAAATTAACATTAATTTGCATAAATCTGCAAAGGTCACCACCAGGAACTCCACACATGCCAAGGGACATGGGTTCTCTGTGAGACACCTGAGATTCGCATTCAGTCCCGGGGGGCCACTAGCCTTGACTTACCTGTGGGGCCAGACGTCAGCATGTAAATTTTATGTGAATTTTATGTAAATTCCCTACATTCATATGTTAATACTTATATGTGTATCAATACTTGTAATTTTATGCAGATTTTCTACAGTTCTAAGTTCATATTTATATCTGTATCGACACTTGTGAATTTTCTACATTAATATGTTAATATATTCATATTTCATATCTGTATTTATATTTATGAAATTTATATGAGTTTTTTTTGGGGGGGTTGAGGTAGGGTCTCACTCTAGCTCAGGCTGATCTGGAATTCATTATGTAGTCTCAGGGTGGCCTCGAACTCACAGTGATCCTCCTACCTCTGCCTCCCGAGTGCTGGGATTAAAGGCGTGCGCCACCACACCCGGCTTATATGAGTTTTATACATCTTCTTATTACTACTTTTATATTCATATATTTATATGTTAAAGTTAGGTAAATATTTTAATTATATACATTAATATTTATACATTTCTACATTTATTATATATGTTAATATTTATATTCATATTTATACATGATAGTTATATGAATATTTACATTTTCATTTGCAATTATCATTTCTTATATTTATACATTTATTAGATTCATATTAACCTTTATATTTATATTTTATATTTATTTTCATTTACATCATATTTATATTTATATTCATAT
>PVHP010041872.1:0-15100 GCA_004024765.1 Zapus hudsonius
GAGCCTGATCAGGTCCCATTGATTAAGTGACTGTTGCACTTCCTGGGCTACTGGAGATTTGCTCAGGAAGTTGTTCCCTACTCCTATCTCATGTAGGGTTCCTCCTACTTTTTCTTCCAGGGTGTTCAGGGTTACTCGATATATTAATTATTGACAATAAAGATGTTAAATAAGTTTTAAAAGAGGGGTACTTCCAAAAAAAGATTTATCTTGCAGTCTCGTCAGATATGTAATAAAATAAAATTATATCTGGGCATGGTGGCACTTGGTCCTAGCACTTGGGAGGCAAAGGTAGGAGGATTACCTTGAGTTCGAGGTCAGCCCAGGCTAGAGAAAACAAAAAAGGGGGGGTTAAATTCTTGGGCCTTGAAGTCACGGTAAACACAGTTAACTACCTATATGGTTAATATGAATACATTTATTAATTTTCCATCTGCTTGAGTTCTATATACAGCCTAAAAATATCCTCTTCTAGGTATGGTCTCTCTGGCAGTGATGTGCTAGATAATGTCGCATACGCTCGAGGGTTCAACACTGATCACCAGACCCAGCTCCTTTATCAAGCATCAGCCATGATGGTGGAATCCAGGTATGTGCTCATCACAGAAGATGACAATAAATATGTTCCCATAACCCTTTCCCTGAATCTTGCTGGTAGTGGTTTGTTTAGAAATGGAGAAACTTAAACTTTAGTCCTATTTTGACACTGCTGCTACATGTATTATGTCAGGTTACTAATGCATTATCTCAGGGCTGGGCTGGAAGTAAAGCTCAGTGGTAGCATACTTTTCCTAGGCATGAGGCCCTGTGTTCAGTCCCTCGCATTGTTTAAAAAAAAAAAAAATAGCATTATGAGGTATTATTTTTGGTCGTTTGCCCCACCAAAATGGTGCCTCAGATGTGCATATTATATAACCATTATCTATATACATGTAAAACTGGAAGCTGGTATGGTGGCTCACACCTGTAATCCCAGCACTCAAGAGACTGAGGCAGGAGGATCACAAATTCCAGGACAGTCTCAGTGACATAAATAGCAAGACCCTGTCTCCAAAAGGAGGGAGGGCAATGCCTGTAAGACCGCAGGGTGGTGAGGAAAGGAGTAGACTCTGACACTTAAGAGTTCTTGTTCCCTGTAGGTATGCACTGCTTATTGTAGACAGTGCCACTGCCCTTTATAGAACAGACTACTCGGGGCGAGGAGAGCTCTCAGCCAGGCAAATGCATTTGGCCAGGTTTCTACGGATGCTTCTGCGACTTGCTGATGAGGTAAGCTCTAAAGAAAGGACAGGGTGGGGCTGGAGAGATAGATGGCTCAGCGGTTAAGGTGATTGTCTCAAAAGCTTAAGGACCAGGGTTCAATTTCCCCAGTACCCACATAAAGCCAATTGCACAAAGAAGCAAGTGTGTCTGGAGTTTGTTTGCTAGATATGGTGGCACACGCCTTTAATCCCAGCACTCAGGAGGCAGAGGTAGAAGGATCGCTGTGAGTTTGAGGCCACTTTGGGATAACATAGTGAGTTCCAGGTCAGCCTGGGCTAGAGTGAGACCCTACCTTGGGGGGAAAAAAGAAAGAAAAAGAGGGGGAAAAAAAGACCAATAATGCCTACTTTCAGTAGCTACAAATTGCAGAATTATGAGGCCAAGACAGTAGTACCTAATATCAAAATAGAAGAGGGCTGGGAGGTAGCTCAAGTTAATCAAGTGCCTAATGAGCATGAGGGCCTGAGTTAAATATCCAGAACCCATGTTAGAAAGCCTGTCATGGTGGCATATACTTGCAATCCCAGTACTGGAGCACCATAAACAGGTGGATGCTTGGATTCATTGGCCAACTAGTCTAGCCTAATTGGTGAGTTTCAGGCCAATAAGAGAACCCTATCTCAAAAAAAGGTAAGAGTTGCCTGAGGAACAATACATAAAGGTTGTCCTCTGCATGTGTACACTCATGCATGTGTACTTCTCGCAAACACGGGAAGAAGAGAAATATTCATTGCTTTGTCAGGGGAAGTGGTGTCAGCAATAAGGTTCTTGAAATGTCTGTGGTCACAAAACTGATAACCTTTCTCCATCAGTTTGGGGTGGCAGTGGTGATCACCAACCAGGTGGTAGCCCAAGTGGATGGAGCAGCCATGTTTGCTGCAGATCCAAAAAAACCAATTGGAGGAAACATCATTGCTCATGCATCAACAACCAGGTAAGGTGATGGTAGAGGCTTCCTGAGATGCATATTAGCTATGAGATAGACATAAAGATAAATATTTCCACTTAGAAACTCTTGCTAAATCGGATTATCGTGCTCTGGTTGGCTTGGGTGTTTGGTTCATAAAAAATGAAGATCCCTCATTGTGAAAAAATGAACATAACTGATATGCCTCTCCCTGGCTGTAAAATGTCTATTTCACTTGAGTATTCCATATTCATTCATATGAGCAGGGGTCAGGGCAAGCATGTATTCCTTCAGATTGAAAGGACAGTAAATGCACTAAGAAAGATCTTTTTTTAAAAAAAAAAAAAAACTATCACAAAGGGAGAAATGGAATTGTCTGTAACTCGATGCTTTGGTCATGTCTTTGGGTCAGGCTGTATCTGAGAAAAGGAAGAGGAGAAACTAGAATCTGCAAAATCTACGACTCTCCCTGCCTGCCTGAAGCCGAAGCTATGTTTGCTATTAATGCAGATGGAGTGGGAGATGCCAAAGACTAAAGTGTTTCTTATTTTCCTGGGATAAACTACGTGCTGTAGCCTCAAGTTGTGACTGCCAGGACAGGGCTTCCCAGAAAACAGCTATTGTATCAGCTTTTCTGGTGGTATAAACCAGAAACAGATCAGTATTCAAACTGATCTTTAATTTTTTGTTCCCTTCTCCAATGGCTTTGGTGTAGAGAGGAATGCCAGCATCAGTTGAATAGTCTTATGTTTCTAAGAGAACTAAAGCTGGGGAGACATAAGCCTTCTCTTACTGGTAAACTAAAATGCCTGAGCATCTGGAGTTAAGGGAATGGGTGTCTTCAAACATTCTTTTCTCTATCAGTAAAACTTCCTGTCAACCAGAAGCAAGCTTTAAAGTTGTATGCCTAAACTATTATATAATAAAAATTTATTTTAAATTAAGGAATTTTGCATTGAGGCCTGCTGGATTATCAGCCCTTCGCCATCTGCTTGGTTCTGTCGGTCGGTCAGTTGGTTGGTGTTTGTTTGTAAGTAGGGTCTTACTCTAACCCAGGCTGATTTAGAATTCACTGTATGGCCTTGAATTCAAGGGGATCCTGCAACCACTGCCTCCCAGAGTGCTGGAATTAAAGGTGTGCACCACCAACACCCAGCTGCAGAAATAGCTCAGCATTTAAGGCAAAGTCTAACAACCCAGGTTTGATTCCCCAGTACCCACATAAAGCCAAATGCACATGCACCTGGAGTTCATTTGCAGTGAGTGGTTGGCATGCCCATTCTGTCTCTATCTCTCTCTGCAAATAAAAATTTTTTTAATAAATAATAAAGACTGTTGGACCCTACCTGGTGGGGGGGGAGACTAAACTAAATAATAAAGACTAATTCTGTAAAGACTAATTCTGGACTCAGCCATTTTAGATTCCAAATAAATTCATTATGAAGCAGCTAATATATTTGTAGTGAATGTACTATTGTAGGAGTTGTTCTAGTGTAAACAGTATTGCAAGATAATGTCTCTATCTTTTGGGTACTAATGGTGATCAGTTTCTATAGCTGTAAGAGTTAAAAACTGAAAAGTCCTACGATTTAGATGATTGAGTTTTGAGCTTGTCTCTTTCAGAGTGCCAAAGAAAAAGCCAACCTACTGCCTTGCCTATGGTCTTTGTAGCCCAGGCTGGCCTCAAACTCACAGCACTCCTTCTGCTTCAGTCTTCCAAGTGCTAGGATTACAGATGTAAGCAAGCATAACTAGTTTTATCTAGGTTTAAATAACAAGATTTGTTTTGTTCTCAGAACTGAGTATATCTCAGGTGTTTTATACCTGAGATTGGTACAATAAGGCCAGTGACAAATTCTGGAGCCCAGTCTTTAGGTCCTAGACGGTAGAGTGGCTTTCACCTAGTTGGGCTTTGTGCTATTGGTCCTAAAAATGAACAAGAGGGGAGAGAACACTTGCTTAGTAGTAGAAAGTTCCTGTTTGAACAAAGCATGAGCTGTGTGCCTGTGTTGTACATGCTACTAAAATTTTTACTGGAAAGATCATAAAATCAAAGACTAAGTATTTGATGAACTCTTTCTACCTATAATTTCCTCTGTAAGGGGAAACAATTATGAAGTTGGCAATTGAAAATAATGGCTGAGAGAATGTGTCACTTCTGATCAGCTTTGGTTTATTTCAAGTTTGTACCAAAATATGTTCCAGGCACCTCCTCAGATTGTTTCAAAGTGTATTCATAAACCCTTTGTCACTTCCTGTCATTCCAAAAGCTGCCAGTCAAGTTGGAAGTCAAGTGGCCCAGCCCCCTCATCCCAGGAATACAGATAAGAGTCCACATGATGGGTGATGAAGAAGGCAATGACTAAGGGCTTTTCTGACTCCTTTTGTCCTGGAAGGTAGGGTGTGGCTTTCAGGTGTCGAATATTAGTGAAGATCAGAGTGGCAGAAGTTCTGTGCTTTGTTGTTGTGGTTCTTTGACCTTTGTCCACCTCAGCAGCACTTGGAATTCAGTGCTTCCTCCTCTCAGCTCCAGCAGCTCCTGGGCTGCACCCACACTTAACCCTGTGGTTAGCCTAAGTCTTGATTTTTTTTTTTTCCCAAGAATTCAGAGCAGCAGAAACCTAGGCCTTAAGTGTATCTCCAATTCCCAATTTTAGGTAAGAGATTAGAATAAATTAACTGATGGATAACAGATTAAGAGGTTGGGGAATGATGATGGGTAGCTTGTCAGGCCCAGGGGCTAAGATACTCCCTAAACCATTTTTGCTTGGTTTCCTGAACTCAGCAGGGTCATTGCAGTAGAGGGGAGGAGGCTTCTTTTTTTTTCTCCCCACATTCGTTAGCTCTCAAGACAGGAAAGCCATTGAAATGCAATTATTCTCCTAAAATTATTTTCAATTCTTCCAGGTCCTTTTGGAAAGATGAATCCTAGGGAAACAAAGAGAAGGAATCCAGTATTCAGAATGAGTTGTTCACCCTTTTTCCAAATCGCTAAAATGGGAGAAAGGGCCTTTGCTTCCTTTTCCTTAGCTCTATTATGTCCCTCTAAATGTTCCTGTGAAATGTGTCTGCTCCCCTAGGTGAGGTACACAAAGAAACAACTCCATATAAAAGGGTAAGATTACTTTCCTGGGAAAGCTCACATAATGATTCAGTCAGAGAAGTCAGTATTTAAAAGGCACTTTAAATAACATAACCAACCTAGGTGTGGTGGCATAAGGCTATGATCATAGCACTTAGGAGGTTGTAGGCAGGAAGATCGTGAGTTGGAGGCCAACCTGGTCTATATGTTGAGATCCTATCTCAAAAAATTTATTCTTACCTCCTTGGTGACATCTGGCAGCTCCAGGGCCAGCTTCATCCACCTTCTAGCTTCAGAATTTTTTCCTAGGTCTTTATAGCACTGAGAAGAGACAGCGAAAATGGGAGCATAGAAAGACATGAAAAAGAAAAAAAGAAAAAAAATTTTATATATATATATATATATATATATATATATATATATATATATATATATATATATATATAAACTTTCAAATTTCCAGAGGGGTTGGAAAGGTTGCTCAGTGGTTAAAGGCACTTGCTTGCAAAAGCTATGCACATACACACACACACACAAATTTAAACTGTCCAGAAGCTGGATATGGTATCTCACACCTGTAATCTCAATATTCAGGCAGGATTGCTGTGTGGTCAAGGCTAGCATAGGCTACATAATGAGTCCTGTCACACCTTCCCCCCTCCAAATATAGTCCCCATAAAATAGGGGCTTAGTGGTAGAGCATTTGTCTAGCATGTATGAGGCCCTAGGTTCAATCCCCAACATTTAAAAAAGTTTCGAGAAATACCATCAATGTCATCTATGTCAAAGTGTGTTTACCTTAGAAATATATACCCTTCCAGCTTTTGAAAATCCTGGCTGTAGTTCCTCAGCCTGAAGGAAGAAAAGCATTTCAGTAAGAGGACAAATTCAATTCAAGCTAAGTTTATAATTAGAGGTTTCCAGTCTCCAGGAGATTGTTTCAGGGTTCATGGGAATGTATATTTTTAGATGTGTCCCAAGTAATTCTAATAGTCTCACAAAATAGGTAAACATAAAATTGTCACTTACTAGAATCCTATCCCATCGTGGGTCCTGGGAATGTCTTTGAAAAGCAAGCATTTTTTAGCTAGTATCCTCCCTCCCGTCCTGGATACCTTTAGGAAACTCTGGAGAGCATCCTGCACAGAGGCACTGAGAGGGTTTTCGAACAAGGCTGTAGCAGTTTTCTTTTCTAGCCAGCTTAGGTGAGAGACCTGCCACCAAACAATGAAGATAAGAATGAATGATAAGGGCTTTAGCAGGGTGGGCATGGTGGCACACGCCTTTAATCCCAGCATTTGGGAAGCAGAGGTAGGAGGATTGCTGTGAGTTTGGGGCGAGCCTGAGAATACATAGTGAATTACAGGTCAGCCTGGGCTAGAGCAAGGCCCTACCTTGAAAAAAAAAAAATGAAATAAAAATACAGGGTTTTAAGAAGTTTCCTGGGCAAGGTGTGTAGTATTCCACACCTAAATGAAATCCCAGCACTGAGGTAGAGAAGCAGGAGGACCAAGAACTACATGAGACCCCATCTCAAAAGATAAGTTTCTTGGTAGAGTATCTAGGGAATGCAATGCCATAGGTTCAGTCCCTAGCACCATCAAAAAAAATTTTTTTTTCATAATACTGAACACCGTCCTGCACTTAAAAGCAACAGATGCAGTGTTGCACACCTGTAATTCCAGCAGTCAGGAAGTTGAGACAGCAACCTAGGCTTCATATTGAGACCCTATTTCATCTCTTAAAAAAATACAACAAGCCGGGCGTGGTGGTGCACGCCTTTAATCCCAGCACTCGGGAAGCAGAGGTAGGAGGATTGCCATGAGTTCAAGGCCACCCTGAGACTACATAGTGAATTCCAGGTCAGCCTGGACTAGAGTGGGACCCTACCTCGAAAAACCAAAAAAAAAATAAATAAATAAAACAGGATGATCCACCAGTAACATGAAAAATGCAGAGGAAATGAACCAGACTAGGAAACTGAAGACCCTGCTGGGAATCAGCATTATGTCAGGCTGGACCAAAGCTCACCTGGTAGCACCACCTGCCAAGAAGAAAATGAGTCTTTGGGTTTTCTGGCTGCAGGGCAATGGCTTTGTCCACATGTTCCTGAGAGAAAAATATAAGCCAGCATCAAACCAGAGCTATTCAGAGAAGAGCAGCAAAGCACTAAGGCTACAGGAAAGCCATTCCAAGCAGGCTGGGAAGGACAAGGGGGGGGGGGAGCCTGTCCTCACCTTGAAGCTAAAGCCACTCAGGATCCGCTTCTGGATGCCTTCATGCTCAGCCAGCTGACCACAAAGCACTGCATACCTGGAGGGGGGAGCGGGGGGGCAGCAAGCTCAGGGACCAGGGCTGGGTACTATGGCTGCAAAGAACGGGCATCCAACCCACAACATGGTGGCACTGTCCCTCAAGTAGAACTGAAAATGTATTTTCATCTGCAAATCCCTCTCTTCATAGAGCTGTGGTCCCATTAATATTTAGCAAACAGTGGTAAGCCTACATTTTTCCAAAGTATTCTAAATATTTAAAAAAAAAAAAAAAACAGCCCGGCATGGTGGCACACGCCTTTAGTCCCAGCACTCAGGAGGCAGAGGTAGGAGGATCACCATGAATTCAAGGCCACCCTGAGACTACATAGTGAATTCCAGGTCAGCCTGGGCTAGAGTGAGACACTACCTCAAAAAATAAAAAAATTTTAAAAAGCACTCCTCAGTAAATGTCTTCTTTACACTTAGGAGCTGGCCATGGCGATACATACCTATAATGCCAGCACTTAGGAGGATTGGGCAAGAGAGTTGTCACAAGTTCAAGGCCTGACTGGGCTATATACCAAGTACCATATGCTAGCCAGGTATGCATAGCAAAACCCTGCCTAAAATCAAAAATTTAGGCAAGGTCTCAGCCTAAACTTACAAATGTTCCTTTTTTCAGAGTCATAAAAACTTGAAAAACAAAATGACTGGGTGATGGCTTAGTGTTAGCAGGCTTCCCTGGCACATGAGACCCTGGGTTTTACACCCAGGGCTACAAACAAACCTGAAAAGCAGGAGTTCTCTAGTCATGAACATCAGTCTGAGTACAGTCTTTTAGAAAATACTTGTTTGGGAAGAACAGAGCCTCCTGCCACTGCAAACAAACTCCAGCCACATATGGCCTTTGTGCATCTGACTTTACGTGGGTACTGGGGAACTGAACCCAGGCTGGCAGACTACAAACAAGTGTCTTTAACTGCTGAGCCATCTCCAGCCCTGAGTAGATTCTTGTTACCTTTGGAGGATATACTAGAAAGTCTCTTAGAAGCATACAGGAAGTGTGCAACTTGTCATAATCAAACTGGGTGGGATGCTCGAGGGGTTTCTGGTAACATGGGAAGCAATGGAAGCAGAGGAAGAAAGACATTTTAGCCTTTATATTGTCCCTGCCGGGGGGAACAAACCCATCAGCTTTATAAACTACTTCTGTGGAGGTTGGAGATGAAGCTCAGAGGTAGGGTACTTGTGTAGCATGCATGAGTTTGGGATCAGTCCCCAGAACATTTGAGAATTAATTTTAGGGCTGGAGAGATGACTTAGTGATTAAGGCATTTGCCTACAAAGCAGAAGGACCCACATAAAGCCAGGTGCACAAGGTGGTGCATGTGTCTGTAGTTTGTTTGCAGGTCTGGAGGCCCTGGTGTGCCCATTCTCATTCTCTCTCTCTCTCTCTCTCTCTCTCTCTCTCTCTCTCTCTCTCTCTCTCTCTCTCTCTTCTCTCTCTCTCTCCTCTCTCTCCCTCCCTCACACACACACACACACACACACACACACACACACTCAAATTCAATAAATAAATTAAATACTTTTAAAAAAACAAAAACAATTCTTAAATGCCAAAAAGGTTAATTTCCAGCATTCAGGAGGCAGAGGTAGTAGGATCTCCAGTACATGAGTTGGCCTTTGCTCAGGCAAGTTGACAGAACTATGCCTCACAAGAGTTTACCAAAAAGGCTAAATGTGTTGGGGGAGAGGACAATGGTTTTTACCTTTTGTGGTACTGAATGTAGAAGCCAGGGCATTCTCCCACTGAACTAAGGTAGTAAACCTATCACTGAAACTCCCTAGGAATAGCTCACAAACACCTCAGCATGCTCACTACCAGCCAGGGACCTCAGCTGGGGAAACGACAGAATTTGTAGGTTATTCCTGCCTCCCTGAGATGTCAAGAGTTAACTTTCTGGCTAGAATGACTCTTAGCAAGATACTGATTTTTCTTAGCCACAACAGAATAAAGCCTTTATTTTCCCCTGGCTCAAAGCATCTCACAAAGAAAATGGTCCCTGACTGGGGTAGTGAAATATGTGGAACTCAGTCTAGAGCTCCCTCTCCTGATTCTGCAGGCAGATGTCTCTGGCCTGGTAAAGCAAAGAAAGGGTCTACTCCAGCAGTTGCCCAGGGTTTTATTACCACTGATGACTTTCTGCGCTGTCATCTCCCTTCTTCAGAGCTGCCTCTGCTTCCTCTTTTCCTGAAAGGCAAAGGTAGATCCAGAAGTTAACACGGGTGCTCATGTATACTTCCTCGAGAATCAGGCCAGGACTCTAAACAATACCCACCCAACTTGGGCTGGCTTGGAAAGAGTTATGAATTTGAGCAGAATGAAGAGCCTCACAGCTTCTCAAGGATGACTTCTACTTCATTTTGGTCTCCCTGTCTCTATCATCAGCACCTCAAGTTACCTCTCTGTGTAGTTTTGAGATATGTAACCCAAGCTAGCTTCTGCCTCCCAAGTACTGGAATTGTAAGCATTTGCCATTCATTGCTCTGACCTTTACTCTTTTTTAATTTTAATTATTTACTATTTATTTTGTTTTTTAGAAGTAGGGTCTCACTCTACCCGGGCTGACCTGGAACTCACTCTGTAGTCCCAGGCTGACCTCGAACTCACAGCGATCCTACCTCTGCCTCCAGAGTGCTGGGATTAAAAGCTGGAAAGCACCATGGAGAAAACGTGATGTGTTGACATTGTAGGTTGAGTAATCTTGTATATTTGATATCTGAGTGAGAGCTGATGCATCGTTTACACCACAACTGCACTTTCAGGATGACTGATGCTGTGTAGGACTCTACATTTCTTTTTCCAAACAGGACACAGAAGGAATGTCCCCACTAATGAGAAACACTGTGTCTCAGGGTATTTCTCTGCCTAGACAGGCAATGAAGTGGATTAGACATCTGAGATTCACTGAAGGCCTGCCTCCTGGACCAAAAAATAAATTAATTAAAATGCAAAAGATTTATTCGATCTGAAGAGAAACCTGAGCATAAATAAATTAATTAAATAAAATTGAGCTCCTTTTAAGTCTTTATCATTGACAATTCTCTACAAATGTTTACTATGCTGACCTTGAGGTATTTTCAAGTTCATATTATCAAAGATCCAGTAATATTTGTCAGATTGTACTTATAAAAGTGGTAAAGAAAGCTGAGTATAGGGCTGGAGAGATGGCTCAGAGGTTAAGGCACTTGCCTCCAGTGCCTAAGGCCCTGGGTTCAATTCCCCAGGACCCACATAAGCCAGACCCACAAGGTGGTGACCCTGGTTCTCTCTGTCTCTCTCTGTATCTGTATCTCTGCTTGAAAATGAATTAAAAAAAAGAAATGAATTTTTTTAAAAAAAAAAGAAAGCTGAGTATAGTGGGAAACTCCTTTAATCCCAGCACTCAGGAGGCAGAGGTAGAAGGATTGCCATGAGTTCAAAGCCACCCTGAGATACATAGTGAGTTCCAGGTCAGCCTGGGCTAGAGGGAGAACTTGCCTGCAAAAAATAATAAAATAAAATAAAGAAAAAAAGGGGGGGAAAGGAGACAAATCCAGTTTAGTGTGATGATTTGAATGTAAATGACCCCACAGCCTCGTGGTCTTTCTGGTTTTTTCTTTTGTTTTTCCAAGGTAAGGTCTCACTCTAGTCCCAGGCTGGCCTTGAACTCACAGGATTCTCCTACCTCTGCCTCTCCTTGTGCTAGGAGTGCTGAGATTCTAAAGATGCGTGCCAGCACACCAGGCATCCTCAGGTATTTTTTTAAGTGTATTATTTTAAGTGTAAGGCAGATGTAGGAGGATTGCTATTAGTTTGAGGCCAGCCTAGAACTGCAGAATGAGTTCCAGGTCAGCCTGGGCTAGAGTAAGACCCTATCTTGAAAAACAGCAACAAATAGTTTATTTATTTGTAAGCATGGAGAAGACGAGAGAACAGACACACCAGGACTCCAGCCTCTGCAAACAAACTCCAGATGCATGTGCCACCTTATGCATCTGGCTTTATGTGGGCACTGAGGAATCGAACTTCAGTTGTTAGGCTGTGCAGGCAAGCACCTTAACAGCTAAGCCATCTCTCCAGCCCCCCTCAGGTATTTTTTATTAAGCTTCCTATTTAGTCTATAGCAGGCAGAGCCTTGCAGTCTGGAGGTGTGCCACTGGGGGGTGGCTCTTGAGTCCAGCCCTAAGGTATGGTCGGAGTTAGCTTGCACCCTGGCTGTTGGCTCCCTATTATGTATGTATGATGAAATGAGCCAGCTTTTTCTACCATGATGAAGTTTTCCCTGAAATTTGCAAGCCTAAAATAAATCCTTTCCTCCCATAAGCTGCTTCTGGTCGGGTGTTTGTCCAGCAACAAGAAACCACCTACAAGTTAACTTTAGACTAGTGGTGTCTGATGCACAGGGTATATAGTAAGCAGTATATATTCTCTCCCCTCCCCTTCTCTCAAAATGTCTTAATTTTTACTCCAACCACAATTTATGGGTCAATATACCTGACGTGATGAGAACAAAGCTACATCAGATGGCCCCCGGGAATGTGCATCTAACTGGAACTCCTTTGCATTGGTCTGTGGAAGCACTCGAAACTGTGGCTCTGATAGTCTAGAGCAGGGAGGGAAGCTGCGGTGTTTTCTAAGACAGGTTTCTACCCTCTTCTGACACATATGGGATGACACACAGCTTTCCTCACAGCTCCTCTCTGACTAGCTCTTTGCTACTTTTAAGACCACATATCTACCAATTCTATTACCAGATCCATAATTACCACCATAGGGACTAATAGAGCTGCTTCTACCAAAATGGACCCCCTTCATGGCTCAATCATTTCACTGCTATTATTCACTATACTTCTAAAGTATAGTTCCCACTGTCAGCAAGTTTTCTCCACTGTGAGCACCACCACTGTGAGCTCCTTGAGCACCTTCATATCCACCACTTCAGTTTCTGCTTCCTGGTCCACCACCATCATCTCCAAGTCATGTGCAGCCACCACCTATACCCTCAGAGCTCCACACTGTATCGTCCAGACTGGCTTTAAACTCATGACAATCTGCCAGCCTCAAGACTTCTAAGTGCTGGGATTACAGGAGTGAGCCAACATACCTGCTCATGCTCCTTTATTATATATATATTTTAAGATTTTTTTATTTATTTATTTATTTTTTTATGAGAGAGAGAGAGAAAGAGAGAGAGAGAGAGAATGGGCGTGCCAGGGCCTCCAGACACAAGCACCCTCTTATGTATCTGACTTTACATGGGCACTGGGGAATTGAACTCAGGTCCTTCTGTATTGCAGACAAATGGCTTAACCGCTAAGCCATCTCTTCAGCCCTATATATATTTTTTTAATCCCAGGATTCTCCGACCTCATGATAGACAAGGCCAAGCCCTAAGCCTAGCACAAGTCACACACTTGCCAAATGGATCTTAGGGATTTCTAAAACAGCAGTAATCTCCCAAACTGCTTCTCCTGGTGCTTTACAAATATACTACACTCATAGTCTCAGAATACCTGTGCTACAGGCCCCAAATTCCTAAGCAGCTGGCAAAATCCTCACGTCTAGTTAGGAAAAGGGCCCTTTCTGGTTGGAAAGTGAAAGCGAAGACAAACGCTTCTCTGATATAAACACCAAAACTGTGCACATGTGCTGCTCACCGTGGTGTGTGGGTACAGATCAAAAGCGCATCTTGCCTGGCATGGTGGCTCACGCCTTTAATCCCAGCACTCAGGAGGCAGAGGTAAGAGGATCACCATGAGTTCAAGGCCACCCTGAGACTACATAGTGAATTCCAGGTCAGCCTGGGCTAGAGTGAGACCCTATCTCGAAAAACAACAAAAAAAAGCGCATCTTGAGAAGGGAGCCAGGAGCCTTGAGAGCCAGTTTATTCCTGGCGATAGCCTGCTCTTCATTGCATCTGCCCTAATGGCACCCCGGTGGTTCTCAGGGGCCCCAAGAAAGTAGGCAGCTGATCTTCCCTCGGGAACCTGTTAGCACTCACCGTTTAGGGCATATGACTTCTTGTCGCTTGCCTCCGTGGTGAGCTCACACATGTCACTATAAGCTCGAGCCAGGCGCCACAGAAATTCCTGCTGGCTTCCATACTGTAGAGCAAACAAAGAAATGAATCCCATGAACCATGGAGAATGGGAACCCTGGCCTTCCCCTCATACCCTCAGTTTGTTCCCTGGGCCAGGCCTTCCCAAGCCACAGGTTTCCAAGCAGCTAACCCAAGGCATCATTTCTAGCCCACAGCTAGCAACAAACATAATAGCATGGCGAGAACATTCTGGACTTCAAGCAGTGCCAGGAAGAAAGGTCAACTCCAAGATGCAATGGGCAAATGAGAAGTCCTCTGCTGACACATGAAAACAAATGTGAAACTGCCCATAAAAAGGGAGAATTCTAATACCAGAGAGGGATTTGTAGCATAAATTTTGTCAGTAAGCCTGAGAAGGTAACTATGGTTGAGTGACCTACATAATTGCCCTCCTCCATTTGCTAGGGGTCAGGAGATAAGGAAGAGAAGGGAAGGTTGAGGGAGGGAAGAGCAGACAGGCAGTGGGGCCTCACCACCAGCTTATTGTTGAGCAGGAGCTGGAAGCCCTCCTGCTTGGCCTGCTCACTGCCCTGGTGCAGTTCGTCCACCTGCTGCAGGAGAGGCAGCATGTCCTCCAGGCCAGAGGAGCCTTCAGACTCCAGGGTTCCAGGCCCTGGACTCAAAGCTGCCTCCCTCTCCAGGGCCAGAGAATCCTTTCTTCCCATCTTGACAGTTTCACAGCTCACTTCATCTTCGCTCTCCTTGTCAGAGTCCCGCTCATAGTCAGATTCTGCATTGGCTGTTGTATAACTGGCAGGGAATTAAAAGTTACAGGGTTGGGAGATGGCTCAGTGGTTAAAGGTGCTTGCTTGCAAAGCCTGCTGGCCTGGGTTCAATTCCCCAGACATTCATTTGAAGCAGTAAGAGAACCTGATATGACCATATACACATGTGCACACAAAAGTTTTTTAAGTGACAGCCCAGGGTGGCCTCAAACTCATGGCAATCCTCCTACATCAGCCTCCTGAGGGCTGGAATTAAAAATGTGTAACCTCATGCCCAGCTCAGGAAATGGATTGTTTAGCACAAAACCCCTAGAGTTTGTTCTTCAACAACAAAGAGGAACTCTTAGGCATTCTCCAAGAATGATTCCCATTTTCTAAGGGGAAAAACTAGTCTTCAAGAGAAAGCTTCCTGTGGAAACTAGGAGCTAGGAGAATCATCAGGGAAGAAAGTATCCAGCCAGCTGGGAGCCATGTGCTGATCAGGGTCAATATGAGAACATGCTATCTAGCTGCTAGCTAGAAAATAAAATGAACAAAAGCTTAGAGGAGTCTAGGGAAAGGGCTCAGTGGTTAAACCACCTGCTTGCAAAGCCTGCTGGTCTGAGTTCAACTCCCCAGCATCTGGATACTGAAGCAAGAGGTCCTGGTGCATCCATGTTCTCTTTCTCTCTCTCTCTCTCTCTCTCTCTCTCTCTCTCTCTCTCTCTCTCTCTCTCTCTCTC
>PVHP010041873.1:0-15231 GCA_004024765.1 Zapus hudsonius
CAGGGAAACAGGACCAGAGACCAATTCTTCTCTTCAAGAAGAGGCCAAGAGTTTGAACCCAGAAGCCACCTTGTCTTTGGAGGGGAATGTGAACCTAGAAGACATTCTTTTTCTGGGGGACACAGGTGACTTTGAAGAGCTACTCTATGTGGAGGAGAAGCCAGAGGGGACACTGTATATCGAGGAGGAGTCAAGGCAGACAGAGGAAGAGCCTAAGGAGACGCTGTTGGTGGAGGAGCCCGTGACACCAGATGGGGGACAGTGTGTGCCAGAACCCCCCATGGTGTCAGCCGAGAGCCCAAGCCAAGAGCAGACTGTGTGTGAGGGAGAGATGGTGGCAAGGGAGGACTTTAACCCTGAGGCTAGCCTTGCCAGGGAGCCGAGCCCCAGCGTCGAGGAGACCCTGAGCCCAGAGGACCTGGAGCTGCTGGAGGGTCGTTTCCAGCAGTGTGTGCAGGCGGTGGCCCAGTTGGAAGAGGAACGAGATGAGCTCATCCATGAACTCGCGCTGCTCCGGGAACCAGCCCTGCGGGAAGTGCAGCAAGTCCATCAGGACATCCTGGCTGCCTACAAGCTGCATGCCCAGGCCGAGCTGGAGAGGGACGGGCTGAGGGACGAGATCCGGTTGGTCAAGCAGAAGCTGTTCAAGGTGACCAAGGAGTGTGTGGCCTACCAGTACCAGCTGGAGTGTCGCCAGCAGGACGTGGCTCAGTTTGCAGATTGCAGAGAAGCCCTGACGACGCGGGCAGCCCAGCTCTCGGAGGAACTGGCCCAGCTCCGGGATGCCTCTCAGAAGCAGAAGGATCAGCTGAGACAACAACTCCAGACACCCCCCAGCCACGGCGATGGCCACTTTCTGCAGGAGAGCCGGCGGCTGTCCACCCAGTTTGCAAACCTCATGGCAGAGAGCCGCCAGGGCCTGGAAGATGAGTATGAGCCTCAGCTGCTGCGGCTCCTGGAGAGGAGAGAAGCGGGGACCAGAGCTCTGCAGGACACCCAGGCCGAGATCCAGGACATGAAGGAGGCTCTGAGACCCCTGCAAGCAGAGGCCCGGCAGCTCCGGCTGCAGAACAGGAACCTGGAGGACCAGATCACACTCTTGAGGCAGAGACGAGACGAGGGGGTGCAGCAGTACAGGGTAGGCCCACTGGCTGTGGAAGGAAGGGAGAGTCTGGGGTTTTATTCTTTCTTTCTGAGACAGGTTTTACTATGTAGCTAGAGATCCTCCTTCTGAGTACTGGTGTGTGGCACCAGGCCTGACTTGAAATTAAGATCTTTTCTGTTTTGTTTTATTATTTTCAAGGTCGGGTCTCACTCGAGCCAAGGCTGACCTGGAACTCACTCTGTAGTACCAGGCTGGCCTCAAACTCAGGTGATCCTCCTCCTACCTCTGCCTCCCAAGTGCTGGGATTAGAGGTGTGCACTATCATGGCCAACTTTTTTTTTAATATTTTATTTATTCATTTTCAAGCAGAGATACAGAGAGAAAGAGAGAGAGAGAGAGAGAGAGAGAGAGAGAGAGAGAGAGAGAGAGAGAGAGAGAGAGAGAGAGCACACCAGAGCCACCACCTTGTGGGTCTGGCTTATGTGGGTCCTGGGGAATTGAACCCGGGGCCTTAGGCACTGGAGGCAAGTGCCTTAACCGCTGAGCGATCTCTCCAGCCCCAATTTTTTTTTTTTTTTGAAGGTTTCACTCTAGTCCAGGTCGACATGAATTTACTCTGTAGTCCCAGGCTGGCCTTGAACTCTTACCTCTGCCTCCCAGAGTACTGGGATCAAAGGTCTTATGACTACACCCTGCTGAAATTGAGATCATTTAACTGGGGGCTTAGAGCCTAATGTCTTTGGGGCTGAAGGTTACTAGTCAGTGTAGTAAGAAAACTTCTTTATTTGTGAGCAGAGAGAAAAAGAATGGTTGTTCCTGGGGCCTCTTACTGCTGCAAACAAGCTCTCTAGATGCATGCACCATTTTGTGTATTTGACTTTACAAGGATCCCAGGCCAACAGGCTTTGCAAGCAAGTGCCTTTAAACTGCTGAGTCATCTTTTCAACTATTGTTTAAAAATTATTTATTTGCTTATTTGTTCATTTAATGTGTAAGTGTGTGCACAGCATACATGTGGAGGTCAGAAAATAGACAGGTACCTGCACTTCTCTTCTGCCCTCCTTAAGACAGGATCTCTTCCGTCTAGCTGGCCTTTGAGCTTTGGCTTTTTCTGGCTCTGCCTCCCATTGTCACAGGCACACGGGTGCTGGGAGGATCTATGGGGAAGGCAGGCTTAGCAAGCAAGCTCCTATAAGCGCTGATCATCTCCTCCTCAGCCATCCCTTCTTTTTTTTTTTTGGTTTTTCGAGGTAGGGTCTCGCTCTAGTCCAGGCTGACCTGGAATTCACTCTGTAGTCTCAGGCTGGCCTTGAACTCAAGGCAATCCTCCTACCTCTGCCTTTCAAGTGCTGGGATTAAAGGCATGTGCCACCACGCCTGGCTCATCCCTTCATTTTTTATTCATTTAATTAGTTAGGCCAATGTTCTTCCTTCCTTTTAAAAAATTATTTATTTATTTATTTACTTATTTATTTATTGAGGTAGGCTTTCAGTCTAGCCTAGGCTGACTTGGAATTCACTATGTAGTCTCAGGCTGGCCTCCAACTCTTGGTGATCCTCCTACCTCTGCCTTTCAAGTGCAGGGATTAAAGGCCTGTCATCTTTTTTTCTTTCTTTTCTTTTTTTTAAAAAATTTATATATTTGCAAGGAGAGAAAGAGAGAGAGTGTGTGTGCACCAGGGCCTCCTGCCACTGAATAGGAACTCCAGATGCATGCACCACTTTGTACATCTGGCTTTAACTGCTGAGCCATCTCTCCAGCCCTTTCTTTCTTTTTTGAGACAGGGTCTTATGCATCCTAGGCTGGTCTCAAACTTCCTATGTAGCCAAGGATGATCTTGAATACATGGTCCTCCTGCTTTCACTTCCCAAGGACTAAAATTATAGGAATGAGCTACCACACCTGGTTTTATGTGGTGCTGGGGATTGAACCTAGGGCTTCGTGCATACTAGGCAAACACCAAGTGACCTACATTCCCAGCCCGACAGTTTTTTTTATTTTTATTTTTTTGAGGTAGGGTCTCGCTGTAGTCCAGGCTGACCTGGAATTCACTCTGTAGTCTCAGGCTGGCCTTGAACTCACAGCGATCCTCCTACCTCTGCCTCCCGAGTGCTGGGATTAAAGGCGTGCGCCACACGCCCAGACCGACAGTTATTTTTAAATATTTATTTATTTATTTATTTATTAGAGAGTATGGGTGTGCCAGGACCTCCTGCTACTACTGCAAATTCCAGATGCATGTGCCACTTTGTGCATCTGGTTTTACATGGGTACTGGGGAATTGAACCCAGGTCATCAGGCTTTGCAAAGAAGTGCTTTCAACCACTGAGCCATCTCTCCAGCCCCTCCTGACAGTTATTTTTACTCTTAGTTTACACAGCATTTTCTTGTTTTTTCAAGATAGGGTCTCACTCTAGCCCAGGCTGACCTGGAATTCACTATGTAGTCTCAGGGTGGCTTGAACCCAGGGCAGTCCTCCTACCTCTGCCTCCCGGGTGCTGGGATTAAAGGTGTGCACCACCATACCTGGCTATCATTTGATCTTCCTGTTAGTGCTACAAATCAAGACCATTTTTTCCTTCTGAGGTTGTCTCACTGTATAGCACAGATTGGCCTCAGACACTTGATACTCTTGCTTTAATCTCCCAAATGCTGAAATTACAGTTGGGTTGGATGATTATTGTGAATAGATGAGAAAACTCCCAGCTCTAAGGATTCCAGAGTTCCTTCCATAAAAGGCTTTTCCAGTCTATTTAAATAGTGAATCACACTGGGGTACATGGAAGGACCAGGCGGGATGGATTTATGCCTTCCTGTCCACTCCATATTCACCCTCAGATTCCACCTATGGAATCTCCATGTTGGCGTCATCCAGTGTTCAGGAGGAAATATCCGCTCATTTTCCTTTTTTGTGCATGTCACCATCTCCCTTGTATTCCAGTTATTTCTGATTAAGTGTGAGCCAGTTCTAATCCCTTTTTAGAACAGAGTAGGGTATAAATACCAAGTGAATAAACAATTACGTCTGTGTCTCCACAGGCTGGACTTTCAGAAGGTAGGGGCTATCTTTACTTATCTCTGGATTATTCTTTGCCAATCAGGGCAAATGCTGAGTGAAGTGCCTCTGGGCACTGGGAGAAAACTACTGTGGGGCCTTGTACAACAGTATTTTTGTCCCTTCCCCCCCACACCTTTTTTTCTTGCTGTCTTTTTGGGGGGCAGGGTCTTACTTTGGCTCAGAATGACTGGGAACTAATTGCAATCCAAGAACCTCAGCCTTTCAAATATTTTTGTTTTTTCTTTTTAACATTTATTCATTTTCAAGGAGGGAGGGAGGGAGGGAGGGAGAGAGAGAGAGAGAGAGAGAGAGAGAGAGAGAGAGCGAGCACCAGGGCCACCACCTTGTGGGTCTGGCTTATGTGGGTCCTGGGGGAATTGAACCCCGGGCCTTAGGCATTGGAGGCAAGTGCCTTAACCGCTGAGCAATCTCTCCTATTTTTGTTTTTTCAAGGTGGGGTTTCACTCTAGTACAGGCTGACCCTGAATTCACTCTGTAGTCCCAAGCTGGCCTTGAATTCACATCGATCCTCCTACCTCTGCCTCCAGAGTGCTGGGACTAAAGGCGTGTGCCACCATACCCAGCCAATTTTATTTTATTTTTCTTAAGGTAGGGTCTCACTCTAGCCCAGGCTGACCCGGGAACTCGCTTTGTAACCTCAGTCCTCATTCTCAGCATCATGCCCAGCAGTGGCTGGTTTTTTTTTTTTGTTTGTTTGTTTGTTTTTGAGGTAGGGTCTCCCTCTAGCTCAGACTGACCTGGAATTCACTCTGTAGTCCCAGGCTGGCCTTGAACTCACAGTGATCCTCCTACCTCTGCCTCCCAAGTGCTGGGATTAAAGGTCACCATGTTTGGCCAGCCTCAGCCCCTTGATTCCTGGGGTTTCAAGACCTAGGCCACTCTGGCTGGTTCCTCATTCTTCCTGAAAAGGCTTTCTAAACTGTGTACCCCAAAGAATCTCCTATTTCATCTGATTACTTTCCAATGGTTCTCCCTTCATCTTGGGCTGTGCTCCACTCTAAGAATCATGGTTTGCTATTATCACCTTCATCATCCGCTCATTCAATAGTTTCTAAGTGTCTACTGTGTGCCAGACAGGATGCTGGCAGCAGAGATGAGAAGTGGTAGAGTTTACAGTCTCGGAGGGATACCAGAGAAAATGTATATATTTCATAAAATTGAAGGACTGTTGATTTTAGGATACTGGGCTGGGGAGCTTTCTCAATGGTAGAATGCTTGCTTAGCATGTGCAGAGCCCTGGGTTTGATCCCCGGGACTACAAAAAGAAAGAACAGCTGGCATGGTGGTATGGTGGCGCATACTTTTAGTACTTTTTATTTTTTTATTTGCAAGCAGAGAGAGATAGAAGAGAGACAGAGAGGCCGGGCATAGTGGCTCACACCTTTAATCCCAGCAGAGGTAGGAGGAGCCCTATGAATTTGAAGCCACCCTGAGACTGCATAGTGAATTTCAGGTCAAGCTTGGGCTTGAGGTAGTAAGACTACCTCAAAAACCACACACACACACACACACACACACACACACACACACACACACACACGACAGAGAATGGGTGCAGTGCACCCACTGCAAATGAACTCCAGACCCATGCACCACCGTGTGCATCTCGCTTTATGTGGGTCCTGGGAAACTGAACTCAGGTCGTAGGCCCTGCAGGCAAGTGCCTTAACCACTGTGCCATCTCTCCAGACACACACTTTAAAAAAATATTTTATTTATTCATTTTCAAGCAGAGTGATAGAGAGGCAGAGAGAGAGAGAGACAGACAGAGAGAGTGAGTGCACCAGGGCTACCACGTTGTGGGTCTGGCTTATGTGGGTCCTGGGGAATTGAGCCTAGGGCCTTAGGCACTGGAGGCAAGCGCCTTAACCGCTGAGCCATCTCTCCAGCCCGACACACACTTTTAATCCCAGCACTCAGGAGGCAGAGGTAGAAGATCACCTAGAGTTCAAGGCCACCTGAGACTACATAGTGAGTTCCAGGACAGCCTGGACTAGAGTGAGACCCTTCCTCGAAAAACCAAACCAAAGCAAAAATAAATAATAAATAAAAGGAAAAGAAAGAAAAGAAAACCACTTGCCTAAAGCCATTTACAACCTGGTGTCAATCTATCCCTCTATCTTTACCTACTCAGCCATTATGGTTCTGAACTCATCTCCCAAAACAATGTCTTTTTGCATTTTCATGGTTTTGTATGAACTGTCTCCTCTGCCTGGAATGCCTTTTCCTACTGGCTCAAGGAACTCATTCAAGGCTCTGACTTCTGGGGTGCAAGATGGATTTGCACTAGATGGTTTAGGATTATATCCTGTGACATCACTCCCAAACTGGACGGCTTCTCTTTCTCTTTTCTCAAACATTTCATACCTACCTCATAGAGGTCGGAATTAAGTGCATATTCCCTCATGTTAATCCTCTGGAAGTTCCCCGTTTCTCTAGGCAGGTGTGTTCATTCATACCGGCTTCATCAATATAGTACCTCATTCCCACAATTGTCCTACTGCTTATCACATTTTTTTTTCTGGTTTTTCGAGGTAGGGTCTCACTCTAGTCCAGGCTGACCTGGAATTCACTCTGTAGTCTCAGGCTGGCCTTGAACTCATGGTGATCCTCCTACCTCTGCCTCCCGAGTGCTGGGATTAAAGGTGTGCGCCACCACCCCCGGCTTGTTTATCACATTATTGATTTCAAAAATTTCACATTTAACCATCCCAAAGCAGGAAATATCTGTTCTTTTATTTATTTATATTTTTTATTTTTTCAATGTAGGGTCTCACTCTAGCTCAGGCTGACCTGAAACTCATTCTCTAGCTCCAGGTTGGCCTAAAACTCATGGTGATCTTCCTACCTCAGTCCCCCAAGTGCTAGGATTAAAGGCATGCATCACTATGCCTGGCCCTCTTTATGGTTTTCAAAAAGATTTTCTCAAATCCAGGTGTGGTGGCTCACACCTTTAATCCCAGCAGAGGTAGGAGGATCATCATGAATTCAAGGCTCTGAGGCCAGCACGGGTACTTCAATCTGGCCTTCTGGGACTTTCACAGAAAGGTCTGAAGAAGCTGTCCTGTATCTAACAAATACAACAGAGTGAATCTGGGAGGAGTATGAGCTTGGAGCCACCTGGAAATCCTGGCTCTATCACTTACCAACTAGGAAACTTTGGATGAACTCTGATGTCATAGTCAGCCACAGGTTGCTGGGATGAATCTTCAAACCAGGCACAATTTGGGGGAGGAAAGTATTTATTGAAACTGGGCCAGGTGTGGTGGTGCACGCCTTTAATCCCAGCACTCGGGAGGCAGAGGTAGGAGGATCGCCATGAGTTCGAGGCCACCCTGAGACTACATAGTGAACTCCAGGTCAGCCTGAACTGGAGCGAGACCCTACCTGGAAAAAAAAAAAAGTATTTATTGAAACTACAGATCTGAGCAGAGAAAAACCCATCACCTATACCACACACAGAACAGCAAACAGGCAGGAGGACCAAAGAGAATTTCTTCTCCTTTATATAGGCTTAGGGTGGGGTCTTGCAACCCTATCCCAGACTTAATGGCTTCCTGAGTCTCTGGAATTTCCTTCCTGCACTACCCACATAGGAAAGGATGTTTACTTCTAGCTTCTCTGAACTTCTTTATATCCTGTACCCTACTGAGAGGCTGCCTCCCTGTAAACATCCTCAGAGACCCACCCAAGATTACTTGAAAGGTCAAGTTGACAACAAAACTTAACCATCACATCTGATAAAACAGGCTCACTCCTGACTTTAGCTAAAATACCAAGGAGCAATCCAAAGGGGACTGATGGGGCTGCATGAGGACTGAAGTTTGGATCCCCAGCACTCCTGTGAATGCAAGGTGGGCACAGTGGCCCAGCTCATGAAATGATTTTTAAAACCTGAAATGTCTGGTAAATTTATGAAGTACACATCAATCCTTATGTCCTCTAATCCTCAAACCCTAGTAGGTTCCTAAGAATGTGAATAATCTTGAGAAATGTCAGCAACTGATAAGTAATATAAATAATACTATACAAAAATATTTGAGAGGGAGAGTGAACCTGAGCATGGGTGTGCTAGGGCCTCTAGCTACAAACTCACTTTATGGGTGTATTTGGCTTTATATAGGTACTGGAGACTGAATTCAGGCTGGCAGGCTTTGTGAGTGCCTTTAACTGCTGAATCATCTCCTGCTCTACACACAAAATTTTTTTTATTAAGGAGAGAGAGAGAGAGAGAGAGAGAGAGAGAGAGAGCGAGCACCAGAGCCACCACCTTGTGGGTCTGGCTTATATGGGTACTGGGGAATTGAACCGGGGGCCTTAGGCACTGGAGGCAAGTGTCTTAACCGCTTGAGCCATCTCTCCAGCCCACAAAATTTTTTTAAAATTATTTTTATTTTATTTATTTGAAAGAATGAGAGAGAGAGAGAGAGAGAGAGAGAGACAGAGAGAAAGAATGGGCACATTAGGGCCTCCAGCCACTGCAAACGAAGTCCAGACACATGCACCACCTTGTGTATCTGGCTTTACGTGGGTACTGGGGAATTGAACTCAGGTCCTTTTGTTTTACAGACAAGTGTTGGGATCCAGCCTGGCTGAATGTCTGTGGGCTAAGTTTTAGAATATAATGTGCAGCCGGAGGAGGTGGCTCACACCTTGGGTCCGAGCACAAGCACGAGCATGGTAACACATGCCTTTGATCCTAGCACGCCTTTGTCTCCAGGAGGCAGAGGTGATAGAAGTGAGTGCTAATAAACTTTGTTCCTGCTTGCTGAGCAAGCACTTTAACTGCTGAGCCATCTCTCCATCCTACAAAAAAAATATTTTTTTTCAAGGTAGGGTCTCGCTCTAGCCCAGGCTGACCTGGAATTCACTATGTAGTCTCAGGGTGGCCTTGAACTCACGGCAATCCTCCTACCTCTGCCTCCCCAGTGCTGGGATTAAAGGCATGTGCCACCATGCCTGGCAGCTTTATGTATATTTTTAAACATTTTATTTATTTGCAAGGAGAGAGAGAATGGGTGCGCCAATGCTTCCTGCCACTATAAACTAACTCCAGATGCATGCACTTCTATGCATCTGGCTTTAGGTGGGTACTGGGGAATTGAAACCGGGTCCTTAGGCTTTGCAAACCAGCACCTTTAACCTCTGAGCCATCTCTCCAGCCCAAGGACAGTCAGGGTCTTCTTGTTCAGCTCACTAGAAATGTTCTTGACCATATCATGCAGGAGCAGCTGGAGGAGATGGAAGAGCGGCAGAGGCAGTTAAGAAGTGGGGTGCAACTCCAGCAACAGAAGAACAAAGAGATGGAGAAGCTGAGGACCAGTCTTGCTGAAGAGCTCTCAACCTATAAGTCAGTTTGCTCTGCCTCGAAAATCTCTGGCCGAGAGGATGGTGGGGAGGGCACAGGAGAAAACAAGAAAAGATTTGGGGAAGCCGGGTGTGGTGGCGCACGCCTTTAATCCCAGTGTTTGGGAGGCAGAGGTAGGGGGATCGAGAGACTACATAGCTAGAGCGAGACCCTACCTTGAACCCCCCCTAAATTGGAGGAACTAATTTTCAAATTGTGTCATGAACAGATGGAAAATAGCTCTCTTCTTTTAAAGGGCTGTGCTCCCCCCCAGCCTGGAACAGGCTGATGGTGCTCCTGTTTCGCAGGCAGATGGAGTGGAGACACAATCCCAAGGTGATCTTTGTGGATACACACGTGCCACCCGCTCACTACTGCTTTCCTAACAATTCTAATTTACTAATTAATGTCCCTCAGTTAAAAAGTTATTTGCAGAGAGAGAGAGAAAAAAAAATATGGGTGTACCAGGGCCTCTAGCCACCGAATACAAACTCCAGATACATGCACCACTTTGTGCATATGGCTTTGTGGGTACTGGGGAATCAAGCCCAGGACCTTAGGTTTTGCAGACAAGTGCCTTAACTGCTAAGCCATCTCTCCAGCCCTCTCCCCCTTATTTTAAAAAATATTTTATTTATTCATTTTCAAGCAGAGAAATACAGAGAGGGAAAGAGAGAGAGAGAGAGGGACATACAGAGAAAGCACCAGGGCCACCACTTTGTGGGTCTGCTTATGTGGGTCCTGGGGAATTGAACTTGGGGCCTTAGGCACTGGAGGCAAGTGCCTTAACCACTAAGCCATCTCTCCAGCCCTCCCCCTTATTTTTTGAGACAAGGTCTGTTACCCAAATTTGGGATCCCCTTGTTAATCCTAAATAGCTAAGATTATAGGCATGTATCTCTACACTTGGCTAGTACTTTTTTTTTTTTTTCTCGAGGTAGGGTCCCACTCTAGCCCAGGCTGACCTGGAATTCACTATGTAGTCTCAGGGTGGCCTCGAACTCATGGTGATCCTCTTACCTCTGCCTCCCGAGTGCTGGGATTAAAGGCGTGCTGCTAGTACTTTTTATTGAGCTCAAGCCTAACTGTATAGTCTACACTGGCCTTGAATTTGTAGCAATTCTACCTCAGCCTCCTACACCACTACGCCCAGCAATGTACTTAAAAAGTTGCCTGACAAATCATTCATGTTTCCAAAAGCAGAGTTCACTTAAAATGTTTTTATTATTTAGCAAGATCAACCATCAAGAATTGAAAAAAAAATTCAGCCAGGCATGATGGTTCACACCTTTAACCCAGCACTTGTGGAGGCAGAGGTAGGAGGATCACCACAAATTCAAGGCTACCCTGAGACTAGTGAATGAATTCCAGGACAGCCTGGGCTAGAGTGAGACCCTACCTAGAAAAACAAAACCATTCACTTATTTGAAATGAGAATTTGCACGCCAGGACCTCTTTGCCACTAATTCAGATGCCTGGGACATTTTGTTCGTATGGCTTTATGTGGGCACAGGGAAATTGAATCCAGGCCAACAGGCTTTGCAAGTAATGCCTTTAATCACCGAGCCATCTCCCCAGCTCAATTTTTCTTTATTGGAGAATGAGAGGATTATGGGTGTGATGGGGCTTCTTTCTACTGCAAATAACTCCAGATGCATGTGCATCTTGCTTTTACGTGGGTACTGTAACGTGGAACCGGGGGCCAGCAGGGCCCTTTAACTGCTGAGCTACCTCCCCCAGCCAAGAACTTTTTTGCTGTGTGCTCAAAGGACAACTCCCACTGTTTGAGGCAGGGTGTCTCACTGCTCACCACTGCCAGGCTAGTTAGCCTGTAAACATTGATTCTTGTCATCTCACAGTAGGTGCTCTGGACTATATACACTACGTGTAGCATCTGATTTCTAGGGATCACATACTCACAGCTTGCATGGCAAGCTCTCTCTGTATATATATATATATATATATATATATATATATATATATATATATATATATATATATATATATATATTCACTAAACCATCTTCCCAGACCTTTTATTTATTTTTTTGATGCAGTCTCCCTTCTAGCCCAGGTTGACCTGGAATTCACTATATAGTCTATATAGTCTTAGGGTGGCCTCAAACTCACAGCAATCCTCCTACCCCTGCCTCCCAAGCACCGGAATTAAAGGTGTGTGCCACATCTGGCCTGTGCTCACTGACTTGGCTAGTCGGATGGCAAGCACAAGGGATCCTGTCTCCATCTCCCCAGTGCTGGGATTGCAGGTACCCGGCTGTTACACTTGGCTTATTACTAACATGGACGCTCAGGTACTCATGCTCGTGTGGCAGGAACTTTTAACAACTGAGCCATCCCCACAAACTCCCACCAAGAATGTTTTCAACAAATAAAACATGTAGAGTCTGGTCATTTTCAGAACCTGCTCCTCAACTGCCAAATACCTTCCTCAGTGTGTAGCACAGAAGACATTATCAAATTGACAAAGGAAGCCCACGAGAGGGCTAATCTATGCAAGCCATAAAAAATACTGAAGGCTATGGATACAGCTCAGTGGTGGAACATTTAACCTTGTATGTACGAGGTCCTGGTTTCAATCCCTACCTAGTACCACACACAAAAACCACCTAAGAATGTTTTTTTTTGGTTTTTCGAGGTAGGGTCCCACTCTAGCCCAGGCTGACCTGGAATTCACTATGTAGTCTCAGGGTGGCCTTGAACTCACTGGTGATCCTCCTACCTCTGCCTCCCCAGTGCTGGGATTAAAGGGGTGCGCCACCACACCCGGCTAAGAATGTTTGTTTTTTGTTTTTCGAGGTAGAGTCTCACTCTAGCCCAGGCTGACCTGGAATTCACTATGTAGTCTCAGGGTGGTTTTTTGAAATAATTTACATATTTATCCATTAATTTTCTTTTTAAAAAATAACCTGATACAACTGTTTACATTTTTTTTAAATATTTTATTTATTCATTTTCAAGCAGAGAGAGAGAGAGAGAGAGAGAGAGAGAGAGAGAGAGAGAGAGAGAGAGAGAGAGAGAGAGCGCACACCAGGGCCACCACCTTGTGGGTCTGGCTTATGTGGGTACTTGGGGAATTGAACCCAGGGCCTTAGGCACTGGAGGCAAGTGCCTTAACCACTGAGCCATCTCTCCAGCCCACAACTGTTTACATTTTTTACTTATTTGCATTGCATGTATGTGGATATGTGCATGCCATAGCCCTTTGCTGTAAATGAACACCATATGCTTTCACCACTTTTGCTCTGGCTTACATGGTGGCTTGGAAATTGAACCCAAGCCATCAGGCTTTCAAGCAAGCATAAACTGGGTGTGTTGGTGCACACCTGTATTCCAGCACACAAGATGGCCTGGTCTTAAGACTTGTGATGCCTTTACCTCAGCCCAGCTTACAAAAATGTTCACTACCCCCTCTCCTCAGTATCACAGGTTCCCTACCATCCCATTGTTCTGTGAAGAGGAACTAAAGTATTTGCTTGTGTACTGTCATCTCTGATCCTAGAGAAATCAAACTGCAGCAATCTTTCCCCAGCCTAGCTTGTACAAACAAAACCTTATGTTTTACAAATTTTCTATACTGTATTATGTCAAGTTGCAGAAAACACAAGCTGATATTTTTTCTTCTTTCAATCTTACAGGGGCTGTTTAGAAATGTACGGTGGGATCTGTAACCCAGAAAATCGTTGCTAAGATCTTTGCTTAGCAAAGAATCATCAAGTACCCTAGGGACAATTATCCCAGCAGTCAGTCCCAGTTCATCCTGAGAAAACAGGCAAATATTGGCTGACCTGCCTAAAGATTCTAAGGTTGACTGGGAGCAGAACTTCACTTGGATTCTCTCATAGGCTGCTGGATCTCAAGGAGCCTCCTGTCTTTTCAGCAGCAGTACTCATATGCACGCTGAGTAAAGGATGAATTCCTGGACACACCTTGCAGTATCGTCAAGAATGCATCTAGCCTCATGTTGACTCAAATCAGTAACATTTATTTTTGAGGGACAAAGTTGGAATCAAAGAGACAGACAATTTTCATTATATTGATTTACAACTTAAAATTTTTTTAAAAAAATGTTTTATTTATTCATTTTTCAAGCAGAGAGATAAGAGATAGAGCACCAGACCCTTTTGGGTCTGGTTTATGTGGGTCCTGGGGAATTGAACCCGGGGCCTTAGGCACTGGAGGCAAGTGCCTTAACCTCTGAGCCATCTCTCCAGCCCTTAAAATTCTTATATATATATTTGGTTTTTCGAGGTAGGGTCTCGCTCTAGTACAGGCTGACCTGGAATTCACTCTGTAGTCTCAGGCTGGCCTCGAACTCATGGTGATTCTCCTACCTCTGCCTCCCAAATGCTGGGATTAAAGGCGTACACCACCACGCCCAGCCCTTAAAATTCTTTTGTGCCATGGTTAAGATTTTAAATGAATCCTCTTGTAAAGTTTTTCTTAAAAGCTATGCACTCACTTTATTCTTAAAGTTGTGCATGTGTATATATAATTTTTTTTTTTTTGGTTTTTCGAGGTAGGGTCTCGCTCTAGTCCAGGCTGACCTGGAATTCACTATGTAGTCTCAGGCTATATTTTTTTGAGACACGATCTCATGTAACCTCCAATTTACTTTGTGGCTAGGGATTACTTTGAACTCTATCCTGAGATTATAGGTGTGCACCACCATGCCTGATCTAAAATAATATTCACATCCTAAAACAACTAGATTTGAACTTAATGGCTTATGATTATTCACATTAGCCCTAAGATCTAAATGGTTTTTGGTTCTGAACAATCTGATCTACTCAGCCAAAACAAAACCTGAAATACTGGAAAGTACCAGGCATTTCATCTGGTGATGGCATGTGATGATCAGAGCCTATTACCCTTTAAGTACTGGCCACAGGATACTGGGTAAATACAATCTCTGTGAGAAGAGGTTTAAGTATCTTTTCCAAATTTAAATCATGCCTTAAATTCTCTAACAACACACTGCCTTTGACTCTTTAAAGCCTGTCGTTTCTCTAGGGCAGATTTCAGAAAGATGTCATTTTATTACAGACTAGTTTGTGTACCTCTATTCATTGTTGTATGTCTTTCACTTTCCCTGGCAAGGAGTAAAACTCTTTTCTATAGCTCTGGGTCTATTATATTTAATTCTACTCTTGATAAATCAGACTGTAGAAAATAACTGTCACCTGAACAAACTTTTCTAGAAGGCAGAGACTATTGTCCCAGGCTGGTTTTGAACTCATAGCAATTTTCCTACCTCTGCCTCCTGAGTGCTGGGATTAAAAGTGTGCGCCACCACACCTGGTTCAGAGATTGATTTTTGACAGATATTAAATAAAATCCACTAGCATTGGGTTATGTAGAAAAGCAATTTATTCCATTATAAGCACTTATACAGTTAGTTATGGAGAGTAACAGGCCTGACGGTGAAACAGGTCACCCAAAATGGAGATGGTATCAAACTAGTGGTCAAGGACTAACCCCTAAAAAAAAAAAAAAAGAAAAGAAAAAAGCAACTCATATGAAGGATTAATTTAATTTTAAAAACAAATACAAACTATCAATTCACTCTTTCTCAACTTGACAGTTCACCTGTGGTATAATACTCAGGTAAAAACATACATCTTTACAACTTGGTGGTCCCAAGTTAAAAAAAAAACGAAAACCATTTCACAGAAAGGAAA
>PVHP010041874.1:0-15141 GCA_004024765.1 Zapus hudsonius
TGTAACACAATGCCTGAGCTCATTTGCTTATAGAGAGAAAAGGTTTACATTGGATCACAGTTCTGCAGCTCCAGTCCCTGATTAGGCCTGTGGTGAAGCATTCCATGGTGGTGTGAACACATGCCAGAGAAAACACATACTCAATAAGGCCAAGAAGCAAAAGAGAGGAAGGCGATTGCATTGAGAGACACACCCTCACACATTGTCAACATGTCACCCGACATGTCCACATTCCACTACTTCCCAATAGCACCAAGCTGGCAGCCAGGCATTTTATACATGGGCCACTGGGGAAGGTCAAATTCTAAATTATCACATCCCTAAGTGTGCACCTGCTGCAAAAAGAAGATGTGACATTTTGTCTGTCTGCTCTGTAGACCACAGGAGCTGGAAGACAGTGGGGCAATGCTCCTTGCAATCCTGAGAAGCAATGACTTTCTACCTAGATTTCCTGGCTAGCCAAGGAGCAGTCAGGTAGAAGAATCGTAAAGACACACTGACTGGCAAGTTATCTAGAAGTGCTCTCACTGCACTGCCTTCCCAGACCCCACTGTTGTGTGTGAGCCACCAGAACAAAGAACACAGGGGCCAGTGGAAGAGACCAGTAAGTGGAACCCTCAGGGCTGGCTGCTGTGCTCAGCAGTTGATCTCACTGTTGTGATCAGTAAGGCACAGGCAAATGGCATCCCTCCCTTTTATCGGAGTTGCCCACAGTGATAAGAAAACATATACCTCAGATACATTGTGGTGAATTATAACTTTTTCTTTGGAGACATAAGGAAAAGGATCTTCCCCCCAGGTAGAGAGAGCAGCAACAAGCCAAGGTAAAGACTGCACATTCAAGTCTGAAGCAATGAGTTTATAGAGGTTGTTTGCAGGGGCAGAGTGTATCAGGTAGCTGAATAACAGAATTTCTAACACCAGCATTTACCTTATTGGGACCTTGGGATCTTGGGAAGAGCTTGTGAGGCCCCTAAGCTTCTTCACTCATTAAGGGACTACTAATCGGCACTGCCTCTTTCCGGTCATCACAGCTACTAGGCTTCAAGACAGTGATGGTCATGTCTACTCCAGAAGAAAGCAGCCATACTACAGAGAGTAAATCCACAATCTGGTACTTACTTGATCAAGCATTTAACCTAACATTCTATTTCTTTTAAACTGTAATACTGTATTTTAGAAATATAGAAATATAAAGGAAAACTGAGTAGAAGCTTCAACATAAAAATGCCTTTAATGTCTTCTGATCATGCACCTGCCAACTAAATGGGGTTGCTCTTTCTACATCCATTGATGCAAACTTAAAATGTAGAAGAAAGAATATCCTGTTTTTTTTTCTCTTCATCTGTTTTACAGAACTATTATAATGGGACAATGTACTTTTCTTTTTTAATATTTTAAATATATTTGGTAGGGTTAGTTTTGAATATTTTTGTGTATTTTGATATCACATAAAATTTTGCTTAAATATATCAATAAGACATCCATTTATGAGAATTGTTGAGTTTTATAATATTTAATGTATAGTGAAATACTTGGAAATAGAAAATATAAAGGAAGGTTTTCATAAATATGCATGAAACTATCATCTTGAAACATTAGCCAATAAATTTTTATGGAATTCCATGTTTTCCTTATCATCGGAAGAGTTGGCGGAAAGATTGTGAGAGCTGTGGTGGGGGAGAATATCAGAGACTTGGCAACCCTCAGTAACAACACACTTGGGTCATGAGAACCTGGCTGAAGACTGGGCTATCCATGGTCCCCTACCACAAAGACTGATACAGACGGCCCACGGAGGAGGATATCCAGCTGACTGGGGATGGGGAAGGGGGGCAACGGGGAATTGGGGATAACAATTCATGGTTGGCCCACTAAACAATGTAAATCATTATGAACAATAAAGAAAAAAAGGTTTACAAATATGAGTCCAATGTCTTTTTTAAAACAATTTTATTTCCCCTTGCTTTCTGGCCCCCCAAAAGCATTGTATATCCCAAGAATCAGAACACGCTACAGAAAATTCTTAAAGGTAGGTGACTCAACTTTTTCTTCCAGGGTTAGATGCTAACATCTATGTGGTTTATATATGGTGAGTGCCTGGCATGTTCTTTCAGGATGTATTCACACCCCTATGTGCCTGTGTAGTGCAGGTGAGAATTCTTGACCTCGCTTATTATGTAGGGAAATAGGGGCATGGTGTACAGAAGCAATTTGAATAGTCATTTGGCTGGTACCAAATTAAATCACAACACATAAGAATATATCTTACATTTCCAGTGTAAGATCTTGCTACTATGCAATGCATGTGGTATCCACTAACACATTTTCAAGCTGACACATTTTCAAACTCTGTAGAAAACCAAGTGGAAGTTATTTATTACAAGCAGAATGTAATAATATTGAAATGCATGTCATTGGCCTTCTGCTGGATTCTATCTTCATACCTTAAATAATTTTGTTAACTATTAGTTTTTAAGTCTAAATGCTAAGAAATAATATTATTGTCCCATTTTGAATAGGAATGAAACTAAGGCCCAGAGAATTATCAGCAGCTGCCCAGGGTGGCCCAGTTTCAAAGCAACAGAGCTGACGTCAGCTTGCAGGACCCTGGCCCTGAGCCCTTGGTGCCCCAGGGCTGAGTGCAGCCTTAACAGAGTGTATGGGCAGCAGGGCTCCATACAAAACTTCTGGTTTTCTGCCTTGGGAGATTGAGCTGCTCACACAAAATACAGGGACTTATCTACTGAGCTGGGAAAGAAGTTTATTACAACAGTTCTCTCAACATGAATTTCTGCCTAAGAGCCCTGAAGATTGTTTCTCAAGGGAAACAGAGAACTGTCCATGGACATTTCTGGTTTTGTGGATGATGTTTGAGGAAGCAGAGAAATTAGAAAAAAAAATAATGGTGAAATAAAAGATACAGGCAACTTTTTTTTTCAATAGATTGCAGTAAGGAAACACGGCTGTTTTACTCTTCCAAAGGAAGTGATGACAATCCATATCCAGGAGCATTAAAAATAAGCAATTATAGCCACGTGTCACTTGTCAACAGAGACCAATGAAATTAATTTCATCCATGTATGGACATCAGGCTACTCTCATGCAAATCTCATAAGCAAAATCTTTAAAGATAGGTAACCCTTCATTGAGTACCTCTCATCTCTCTGGTACACAAGAAAGGATATCCTAAGGGGGAGCTAGGTCAGCCTTGACTTCTTGTCATAATACTGGTGGGATGGATCTGACAGTCTGTGAGAAAAGTGTGGGCTCACTATGCCAGACCACAAATGCCATCAAGCTATGGTTTGCTGTAAGCAAAACTGATATCATATTAAAAGCCTTGAAGCTGGGCCATGACTTGGCCACTGTCTGGACAAATGTCCCATCGGACATCTTCATCCTGAGTACGGAGTTTTTATTGTGACTTAAGATCTACTTGGGCACACTCAGCCAAGAGTCCTCCAGTGCCTGCCCAGTCGCATTCTCAGTAACTGCCCACTGGCATGCACAAACTGCCCATATTTTCACATCATGACTGTTTGAACCAGAACTGGAAAGAAACCCAGCCTGGCAGTCATGAACTGGTATTTCTTTCAACATTGCAAACAGATGTTTTTCTCTTTGCCCGTGGCCATTGTGACTTAGAGAGGTCTGCTTCTGCACTTAGCATTCCATGAGGGTCATTTGAAGTCTCATCTGATCCATGCTAAAAAGTTTACTGTTTTTACAAAGGTAGTAAAAGCAGATGCATGAGCCTCAGTGCTGGAGACCGATTTAGCAAGTCTCAGGTGGGCACAGAACTTGGCGCTTACAGGCAGAGCTGATGTTAGCAGGCCAGTCAGCCTTGGCTTTCAGCAGTGCAGCTCTTGGCAACATGGGGCCACTCAGCCCTACCTCACGTGACCATCTCATGTGAACTGCAACTTGGAAAGCTCACTGTGGAAATTCATGAATGATAAAATAGCTTAGTTTATAAAAGGGAAAAACACCACAAAATTATAGCAATATAATTTAGCCACAAATATTGTTCCAAACACAGGTAATATAATAATCCAATTAAAACAACTATAATAATAATGTAAAATTTTAGCTATATTTTTGTAATAAGCACATTTTTTCTTGAAATAATCATGGAGCTTAAAATGTTTCACTATAGCATGTAGCTCAGGCAGATTTGAGCACTTTTAGGCAACTGCATAAACAAATGAAATTATGTTAAGGTGAGTATCATGTTAGCATAAAAAGGGAGATTGCTGATTTGGAAGCTGATTCTACTGGAAGCCCTTCTATAGGAAAGAACTATAAGAACAAATATGGGCATGAACTGTAGAGAAAAAAACTGGGACTATTTCCTAAGGATCTTAGCAATAGATTTTCTGATAAGATTGCTATAAGATACTTTTAAAATTCCTCACTTACAACTTGCCCAACAGGTAATCTTACAACCTTGTAATCCATCCATCCAAAGCAATGTGACTAGGTTTCCTTTGTCTTGGAGATGACACTGATCTTAAGCTCTGTACTTTGCTCAATTTCTTCCTGGCCTGGTTGCACTCCTGACCGAGAACAAGTGTGCATACACGAGAAATGCTGACCGTACTGTTGATGACATTGGGGTCAAGAACAAATCACAAAGATCTGCTACAGGTCTCTTTAGGACAACAGATAGGCTTGGTGTGTTTATATCTGTGAACAGTGTGTGTGTGTGTGTGTGTGTGTGTGTGTGTGTGTGTGTGTATGTGTGGGTTCTGGATCAGCAGAATCCCTTCCTTTAGCAAATGTCTAAGGATTATTCAGAGTTAAAGGTTCCTTGCAAAGCCAGTTCCAAGATGTTTAACCTATATAGTGCTGGAAAGCACTACATGAGCTGCTGGGAGAATATGGCAAATAACCTCAGGAACAAGCAGGAGCCAATGATATATGAAAGCTATCAGCATGACAAGATCTACACAGCTGTGCAATGGTGACACCCAGCCTAGGTGGGTAACCAATGGCTCTCTGATTGGCTAAGAGCTCCACTCAGTGTTAAGGAACCCATAGCTGGGATGCAAGTCAGAATCCTATGGAGACCAAAATCTGGACTCCAAGGAGAAGCTTCCACTAACCTTGGGCCTAGAGAGAAGCTATGCTAATCAAAATCTCTCCAAATTATCAATGCTTGTCCCATATAAAATATGCTGATCGAACATTCTATTGGAGAATCTGTCTCTTTTTTTCAGAAGGCAGTGAGAGCCAAGAACAATCTATCAACAAGACAAGAAATGATAGCTGACCTCCTGGTAGGAGATGAACCACCTCTCCACATCACTAGGGCCCAGGTGAAAGCAGAGGAATGTGTGAGAAGAGCAAGAGTGCTGCTTCCACGGTGAGCCTGACAACCTGCACCAGAGTGATAGTGATGGACACTGAGGATGCTCAAAACCCACCAAAGCAGAAATCCAGAAGCTTCTGACAGCTTAACACTAAAATAGTCTTGAAACACACCCACTAAGTCTCAGGGAATTTTGCAGTAGAGGGGGGCATGAAGATTGTAAGAGCCACAGGGTGGGATGCACTATCCAGAGGCATTGCCTACCTTCAAATTGACTGCTGTTCTCACAAATCACAACCCATAACACCATGGTGAGTATCAGAAATACCACTGAGGAGAGCCTTTGTGGAATTGGGGAGGAGGGAAACAATCATACCAATTCATGACTTGTCCATACAAAGTTTCTAAATAATAATAATAATAATAATAATAATAATAATAATAATAATAATTAATAATAATAATAAAATAGCCAGCCTAAAAATGTTCCTTGTGCTTTGCTCATGTAATGTTCACCTTGTGCACATATTGCTGTTTTTAGCTGTTCATTAAAAACACCACCGAGTGCCTGTGAGCAGAAGTGACAGCCACAGAACACCAGAGCAGTGGTGGCAGCAGATGGGGCAAGTTCACCCTTGTTTAAATGACACCAAGGTCAGTTTGCTTTTTTCCCCTCAGGCTCCGCTATAACAAGCAGCTAGCCCACTTTCAGATAAACAACCTCAGTTACCTCTTCTTCAGGCTCTGCTCCTGAAAGCAGCTTTTCAACCGTTGGGTAAACAAATCCAAGGTAGTTTCTATAACTCCAAGGCTGTATCACCAGTAGGGCAGCTGATTATTTTTGTAGCTAACATTTGGTGAAGTACCACTAGTCACAGACTGCAGGAAGAGACAGAATGCTCTGTTAGAAGAGGCTTGTGTACTCTGAAGGCAAGAAAACTATACACAGTAAACATCACTAAAGGACAAGAAGAAAAAAAATTTAATGCTACCAGGAGGACAATGGCTGTTACTTAGCTAGTAATAACATCAGTGCATTAAATATGAGCTTATTTACTGCTCTATTTGGTTTCTGGTGTTTGGTTTATGTATTTTACATCTCTATTCATGAGTGAGATTGAGTGGTAATTTTCGTTTTTTTTTTTCTTGTGTTTTAGTACACAGTAATGCTGACCTGTTAAATCCAGTTGAGAAGTTTCTAGTTTCTGGTTTCAGTTTCCAGAAGTGTTTATTTCAGGTTGCTTATTTGTACTGTAAATGTTTGATACAAGTCACCAGGTAATTGTAAATATACCAAATTTGCAATTCTAAATATACAATACTATACCACATCACACTACCGTGTACCACACCACTCCAAAATGCACTCTACTATGCTATCCATACAGCACCCCACCCCATCCCACAACACCCCAAAGAGTATTCATAATACCACACCTCTCCATAGTATATCATTCTGACTTGAAAACACACCCTACCATCCCACACCACAAAGTATGATGTCACAATACACAATGCCCTAAAAGCACCTTATAATGCCCAAAGGCAGATTAGTAAAATAATAGCTTCTTTAATTCAGTAGAATGTGTATAGAAAAAAGAATATTGTGAATATTTTATATTTTATATGTTGCACAGGAAAATGAGCTCCGGATGCTTTGTAAATCTACATGGAAGAAATAATATGATTCATATTGAAAATACATGATAATTTATATATTAGAAAAAATTGGAAAGACAAAAAGCATCAATAGAAAAAAATTGCATTTTATTGAAACAAAAGATCTTCATCTAGAAATATCGTTAGTAGGTAAAAATGCCTCCAAATTATTAAACCATTCCACATAATTGAGAATGAGCACTATTCAGTAGTAATTAACCATTAAAAACCTTTGTGACCATAGCCTAGGAAAATGCTTCTTGCACATGTGTACACAAAGCAGCCATATTTGATAAACATATATACATTTTTATCAAACTTTATAACTGTTTCAATGATTATATTTGTAAAAGGAAAGGGCCACAGAGGAGAAAACTATTTTTAAAATGGAGAGGTTACTGATACAAAACACTGAATGATATGCTACGAGAATGCTGAAGACACTGCTATATTGTAGACACCTGTGAGACAAAGTGCTCATCCATGCTACTGTGATACTAAACCTAGATGGGTGATCAACAGCTAAGAGATCTTCTCAGTGACAGGAAACTGTTGTTTGGAACTGGGATCCATAGTAAACTCATATCAGGACCAATCAGGCTGCAAGGGAAAACCCCACTAACCAGAGATCTACAGAGAGGCTTATACCATTAGAATCGCACCAAAATTAACAATGAATCATTTAACCTATACTGATCTCACTCTCCATAGGAGATTCAGTTTGTATGTTTCAGAAGGCAGTGAGAAGTATAAACAACCCAACCCCACCTGGGATGCTCCCTGTCACCTTAGCAGGAGATGAACCACCCCTACTTTATGATATAGAGCCCAAATGAATCCTTTGAGGAAGTGTTGAGATGAGCAAGAGACCTACCTCCACAGCAAGTCAGATAACCTGTGAAAAAAATAATGGAGACAGACTCTGAGGATACCCAAAACAATCCAAAGCAGAAATCCAGAGATTCCTAAGATCTCAACAGTAAAACAGACCTAAAACTCACCTATCATGAATCAGGGAACTGTGTGGAAGAGGAGGAAAGAATGTAAGAGAATACTCAGAGCCATTGGACCCCCTCAACAAAAACACACAATGAAAAAAAGAAAACTGGCTACATCTCATATAATTCATAATCCCCTATACCATGGTCTGGTCCAGCAAACCCACTGAGGAGGGATCCCAGTGGGTTGGGGACAGGAAGGAGAAAAATGGGGGTATCATCATAAGACATGCTCATGCATTGTATTTAATTATTGACAATAAATACAGAAAACGATGTATTTAATTATTTTAACAAAACTATTTCAGAATAAATCCAATTAAATATATATAAAGTTTTGAACAAATACTGGGCACAATGAGATTTCTCTATGCTCTTGCAGTATGACCATATCTAGAAAGATTGGAAATATTATATATGGGTGAGGAATGATAGAATAATATTCACTAGCTACTACTGAGCAGGCATAATTTTATGACCACTTAGAAACACAGTCTGACAATTTATAAAAAAAACAAATAAATAAATAGATACTTAAAATATAGTCAAGCTGGAAAGATTGCTCAGTGGTTATGATGCTTGCGTGCAAGCCTAAGAACCTGGTTCAATTCCCCAGTGCTCACTTAAAGCCACATGCACAAGGTGGCACATTCATCTGGAATTCATTTGCAGTGGCTAGAGGCCCTGGCATGCCCATTCTCTCTCTCTCTCTCTCTCTCTCTCTCTCTCTCTGCTCTCTCTTTCTTTTTCTCTCTCATATATATATATATATATATATATATATATATATATTCACATGTAGCATGTAAGTATTTACACTTACATATATACTTACATGTAAATAGATGTAACCTATAAGATTGGTATAATATAATTTAATGTTGTCTACAAATATAGTTTCAACATGACATCTTCTATCCATATTTGGATGCTACTACATTGGACACATAAGTTATTGATACATGTGGCATGGATGGGTCCCTAAACATGGTGCTGAGAGAAGCAAACCCAGGAACACATAGCTTTCAATTCTTTGTAGATGGAATTGTAGGATGAGCAAATCTGTTGTATGGTGCCAAAAAAACACAATGGTGATTAATTAGAGAGCATGGTGACTGAGAAGGGAAACAAGAAAAGTTCTAATAGTAATGGAAATATTCCATATCCTGATGTTAGTAGCGAATCAAATGTTCCTTTAAATGCATTGAAATGCATATGTGCTTTAAAATACATTATTTTAAAATAGATTACATTTACTGTATGTTTTTAAAAACTCAAGGGAATTGAAGAACAGAAACAAAACAAAATAATGGGTTTTAAAAGAAAGAAATCTGTAAAAGAAAAATAAATACAAGTGATGCTCTTATATTTTCTCTTATTGGCTTGACACTGCCTAACTTCTACATTCATGGCTGTCTTGATGGTAAGCTGTATTCTGTGTGAGTCACCATGAAGGCTAGCACTCTGCACATAATTTGTATCTCTTCCTGGGAAGACATGACCCTCATAAGGTTTTGTATTTTACAATTAGCTTTCCACTTTTATCCTTCTCATACCTTCATATTGTGCTCTCCTGAGCTTTGAGGCCCACCCAAGGTGCTGTAGCTATAACTTGATATTTGAATGCTCCGTTTCTTCTAGATTGTCACCAGTGCGTAATGGTCCTGTTTTTACTCAAGATCCTGTGTGAAAACTGTCAAAAGAGAATAGAGGGGGGATTAGAGACTCTCTAAATTATGGCAATTCACTAAGAAAAGTTATCCTGCGAACATGATTGTTTATGTTGTGAATTTATAGAATTTCAATGTCTGCTTGCTGTGGATGTGAATTAATCCCCTGAGAAGTGAACGTGGAGTCTACTTATACACTGAAATTTACAGCAGGCCTTCGCTCTTTCCAATATGTATATGGAAACAAGCAATGTTAGGCACTGTGCTATGATTTCCCTTCATCAGTATTTTTCAAGTATCAGATTTTATCTTTCCGTGATGTTTGAGAGTGACCAGTGCCCTCACTTTCACAGACACTCTTCAAGTGTGGGATAACTGTGAAGCTTTTAATTTAAAACAATACAACTAGACTGGCTGGATTTAATGACATCTGACATCCAGCTCCAACAAACGTACACCCATTGTTAGTAAGAGTCCTGGGTAGAAACAGAAGGAGACAAAATAGCAGTAGCAATATCTAACACTAGAAGTTAACATTTAACATATCAAAAATTGGTTGTTATTAAAAAGATTAATATTGGACTTGAGACATACAGGCAATAGTTTTCTCATGTCCTGTCACAGGAAAAAAGCAGACCAGCCTGTCACTCATGTCCTGTCACAGGAAAAAGAAAAAAGCAGTCCAGCCTGTTACCCATGGCCTGTCACAGAAAAAAGCAGACAAGACTGTCATTCATACTGTACATAGCAAACAGCAGACCAGCTTGTCACATTCTTCTTTCTGCATTGATGTAATTTAGAAATGCCAGATCCCCAATGGAGACAGACACCAACAATAACCAACAAAATCCAAAGCAGAAGGCCAGAGACACTTAAGATATCATCCATAAAGCAGACTTAAAACTCACCCACCATGACTCAAGGAACTGAGTGGAAGAGGGGGTGGAAAGAATATAAGAGCCATAGTTGGGAGAATATCCAGGGTCATTGCCCCCCTCAGCAACAACACACAAAGAAGAATAAAAAATTTCTACCTCTTGTGCAATTCATATTCCCCTACCACATAGACTGATCTAGTACGCCCACAGTAGAGGGCCCACAATGGGATGGAGACAAGGAGGAAAATTGTGGCACCATCACAAGATTAGTTCATACAATGTATCTAATTATTGACAATAAATATGGTTTAAAAAGATATCTAGAGCAGCTTCTTCCTTTTGCTTCATCCAGGAAGGAGTTCCAGCTACAAAAAAGAGGGTGGTATAGAGTGTGCTGGAGAGTGCAGACCCATTTCTTATCTATGGCTCTGCAAGAGGAGCTGCAGTATTCTTGTGAGCACATGCTGTGAGAGTGCCCTGCAGGAGGAGCTGGAGAGTTCTTGTGGCCTGCCCTCTTGATTTCTTATGAAAAAGCTGACTCAAATTCAAAAACAATGGTTTCTGGTGTTCATGTAGCCCAGACCCCAGGGAACATTCTTGAGCCTGCCCAGGGCCAGAACAGTCCTGCTCTAACATAATCTCAAGAGAAGGAACCCCTTTGCTGCAATCACTGGAAAGGGCAAATATAAGTGAAAGAATGGCAGCTTTTTCCACACTGAACTTAAATTAAGGACCCTTGTGGAATTTCTTATCTTTCTTTCAACTATTTATCTTCATTGCTATCAACTGTGAACCTGTGAACGCTGTGCTATCAAAATAATAAAATTCCACGACTTGGGTTTAAAATACTGTGTAGCTGTAGTTATCAGTGTAGGAGAGAAAGAGAGGGAGAGAGAGAGTCAGAGAGAGAGAGACAGAGGCAGAGAGAGAGGATTCCTTCACTGTGCTTGTCAGACATTAAGTCATCTAGGCCTAGACGTGATTGAGAAGGAAATTCCTCTGGCTAACCATTTGCCCCCATGTTCTTGGGTCTGAACTCAGACTACATGTGTCAGATCACTAAAAGGCTTGGGTACAACACAAGCAGTAACTTGTGTAAAACTTCACTGTTTTTTTAAGGACATCCACAAAGCAATGTTTCTTGGGTAGATTTGACAGACACACAGGAAGAGCAGAGATTAGTACCTTTAGTCAAGAGAATCAATCAGAGTAACAGGATTTTCAGCCCTCCTCTCTCTGTCTTCTGGAACGTATAACTCCCTTCCAGAAGCAGCAGTAGTTATCAGAGTGGATCTGGGTGAGTAAAATTCTCGAACTCGGGAACTTACTGTGACTGAAAAGTTACAGCTTAATATTGGTTTTCCAAACCTACTGAGTGGCTCCACAGGGCAGTGCATATTGTAAATAGCATTGCTGAGATTTAACTCAAATTTTATAAAATTCCTATACTTAAAGTGTACAAGTTATTATTTTGAGCATAAATACAAATTATGTATATTTTCAATGATTAAGGGAGGGGGAAATCAGTAACTACCAATTTCAATTGAAAAATCCCTTGTACTGGTACTCAGTAAAGTATCTGCTAAACTTAAAAATGGTTTTTGTAAGCCAGGCGTGGTGGCGCACGCCTTTAATCCCAGCACTTGGGAGGCAGAGGTAGGAGGATTGCCGTGAGTTCAAGGCCACCCTGAGACTACATAGTGAATTCCAGGTCAGCCTTGGCTAGAGTGAGACCCTACCTCGAAAAACCAAAAAAAAAAAAAAAAAAAGTTTTTTGTGTGATATCCCTTGTACTAACTCAGAAACACAACCTCGTACACTTAAAAATGCTTTCTATGTCCTACCCATTGTACCAATATTCAGCAACACTGACTGGTACACTGAAAAATGTCTTAAAAAGCAGGGTATGGGGGTGCATGCCTGCAGTTCCTGCCCTCTAGAGGCAGTATTTGGAGGATCACCTTGAAGTGAAGGCCAGCCTGACACTACATAGTGAAGTCCAGGTCAGCCTGGGCTAGAATGTGACCCTACTTTGAAATAACAAACAATAAAAGGGGGGCTTAGAAGGGTAAATATCACTAAACCATTATACCACTGGAAGGTTTTTTAAACATTGTTGAGAGAAAAATGACCCTAAGGTTCTTCTCCACCATCTGCATTTCCAGGTGCATTTTGCTTCAACTTGCTTATTTCTGCAACATACCACCTGAGACTTTGGTAGAAATTGGTTTCAATTTGTAGAAAAATTGTCATTTAAACAAAATCTAGTCTCACAGCCCATAAACATAGGGTTATTTTCTATTGATTTATTCTTCCTCTCAACAACTTGTAGTTTTCAGAGTAGAAGCTTGCATCTCTACTGTAATATTTGTTTCTGAATACATTATTCTTATTGATAATATGATATTGATAATATGAATACAAGTTTAATTTCCTTTACAGATAGTTCATTTTTTATATGTGAAAACAATTTATTTTCTATCTTGAATTCTTCACTTATTGCTTCTAATAAGTTTACAGATTTTGTAGTTTTTTTTCTTTATAAGCATATGATGCCATTTGTGAATAGGAGTTTAACTTCTTATCCTATGTGAATTATTTTATTTCTTTTTCATACTGAATATAAATGATTAGAACAAACATTCCTGTTTTATTCTTTTTAAAAATAATTTTATTTATTTATTTGAAAGCAGAGAGACAGAGAGAGAGAGAGAGAGAGTAATGAGAGAGAATGGATACTCCAGGCCTCCAGCTGCTGCAAAGGACTCCAGATACATGTGCCACTTTGTGCATCTGACTACATAGGAGCTGGGCTATTGAATCTGGACTGACAGTCTATGACAGTAGATGCCTTTAAACAAAGAGCCATCTCCCAGGCCTGTGTACTTTTTTAAAGCTTCATTCTCTCTCCCTATTACCCTCTCTCCTTCTCCTTCACTTTTCCCCTCCCCAATAGGAGCAATCAAAAATAGTGTCTTGTACATATAGAAAAGTCTCTCACTATTGAGCTACTCTGGCCCTCAGTGACCTATTTATGTTTGTAGAAAAATCATTTTCCTTTATGCTATCATTTTGTTGAACACAGAATTTTCTCAAAAAAACTGCCTCCTTTTGAGATGAGCATAATTTTGTTTTTGTCTATCTCTCATTCTACTTTTATGATGTATCAGTTGATTTTAAGATGTTAAACGAAGTTTTTGTCCCTAGAATAAATTCCATTAGTGATTGTGTATGATGAATAAAGTACTAATGATTTTAGATTCCTAGCATATACATGAACATAACAGTCTATGTTTATAAGTGATGGTATCTTCAGGTTCTTGTCTCAAGGTTTGTCTGCATGATATGGGCCTCATATAATGAATTTGGTGGAGTTTCCTCCTTTAGTTATTTGTTTAAGTTTTGGTGGAGAAGAAGATTGTGTGAAGGATTGTCTCCTAAAACTTCTTTAAGTGTTGAAGTCAAAGATCAGGTGACAGTTACAAGAGAAATGTGTTTTGTGCACACAATTCTAGATCTGGAAGTTCATGGGTAGGGGACTGATATGTTTTGTTTCTTTATGGAATTGTTTTCTGTCTTATTGATGGCCATGTTCTTATGTACCCACCTGTCCTTTCTCTGCACCTGCAGTGAAAAAGAACAGGTTGTCAGATGTCTTTTCTAAGGGCACTAATCCCATAATACAAGTGCCTTATGAACTCATTTAAACTCAACTCATTTATTCAATTCATTGCTTCAAATAATAAGGGTTAGGGTATTAATATATGAATTTTTGGGAGACCCATACATTCATTCAATGATAATGACTATCCATTCTTTAGATTTTGACAGTAATGTAAACTATACTTGAAAGTTTTTGTGTATGAAGTTCTAAAATGATTAACTTAATCCCTAATTTATTTTAGAGATCTAATGACAGTTTCTATTTCTCCTTGAGTCATTTGTGACTCTGTATAATTTTGTCCATTCTACCAGAATTTCTTATTTGTTGGCATTATGTTGATCACAGCATTCCTCTATGATTGCTTATGTTTCTCTGAGGTTGGTAACAATATCTACTACCCAGCATTCATAACTTTAGTTTAGTTTTAGTTTTCTCTTATTATTTATTGTGAAAAAAAAACTATAGAAATATGTGAATATTTTCACGCAAACTTTTTTGTTGTTTATTTGTTTTCAAGATACGGTTTCACTGTAGCTAGGGTGACTTGGAAATGAAGCTATAACCTGAGGTTGGCTTCAAACTCACAATGATCCTCCTATCTCTGCCTCCCTAGTTGTTGCAGTCAGCTTTCTAGTTGCTGCACAGGAAGAACCCAAACAAAAGCAGCTTGTGGAGGAATGGGTTTATTTGGTTTACGGACTCGAGGGGAGACTCCATACTGACAGGAAAAATGCTCCAATAGCCTTGGATGGAATGTTATAAGTCTCCTCTAGTGTTGAGATCACAGCAGCCTCTGATTATCTGCTTTGATGACTTTTGAGTCTCAGTGTCCACTGCCATCTCCATAAAGAAGGTTCTCGGGCTCACAGCGAGCAGCACTCATGTTTCATCCACCATTTCCTCTTTAATCTTTCCTGAGCCTGGCAGGTGTGATGAAGATGACTTGTCCAGGGCTAAG
>PVHP010041875.1:0-15223 GCA_004024765.1 Zapus hudsonius
TTTAAGGGTTTCAGGTCTTTTGTTGAAGTCTTTAATCCATTTGGAGTTGAATTTTGTTCATGGCAAGGTGAATGGTCTAGTTTCATTTCTTACATGTATTTATCCAGCACTGTTTGTTGAAGATGCTGTCTTTTTTTCCAATGTAAGTTGTTGGCACCATTGTCAAAGATCAAGTAGCTGTAATTACTTGAACTAAGGGCTGGGTCTTCAATTCTGTTCCATTGCTCTATCTGTTTTTATGCCAGTACCATGCAGAATTTGTTACTATAGGCTTGTAGTATAACTTTAGATTGGGCATGAGGATACCTCTCAAGGTATTTCTTTCACTGAGGATATTTTTGGATATCTAAGGCCTTCTGCCATTCCTAATGAATTCTGAGATCATTTTTTCTATCTATACAAAGAATGATGCTGGGATTTTCATTGATATTGCATTGAATCTGTGTAATGCTTTTGGTAGGATTGCCATTTTTCACAGTATTAACTGTACCTATCCAGGAACACAGAAGATCTTTCCATATTACCACATCTCCTTCAATTTCTTCCTTGAGTGTTTTTATGATTTCATTATATAGGTCCTTTACAACCTTGGTTTATGTTATTCCAAGGTATTTTATTTATTGATTGATTGATTTGGCTATTGAAAATGGAGCAGTAACATTGATTTATTTTTCTATAAGCTTTCCATTTGCATTCAGGAAGGCTACTGACTTTTGTGTGTTAATTTTGTATCTTATCTCTTTGTTGAAGGCATTTATTACTTTTAGGAGTATTATGGTAGAGTCTTTTGGGTCCAATAAGTAAAGGATCATGTCATATGCAAATAGGAATAGCTTCACTTCTTCCTTTCCAATTTGTATCCCTTTTATGTATTTCTGCTCTGTTGTTGATTGGGCTAGAACTTCAAGCACTATGCTGAAGAGCAGTGGTGAGAGTGGACACCCCTGTCTTGTTTCTGATCTCAAAGGGAACTCCTCGAGTCTTTCTCCATTGAGTATGATTTGGGCTTTGGGTATTTTGTACATAGCCTTCATTATGTAGAGTTATAAGCCCTCCATGTACGTTAATTGATTTCCATATGTTGAACCATCTCTGTGTCCCTGGGATTTGAAGCCTACTTGATCGAGGTGGATAATGTTTTTGATGCGTTGGTTGAATTCAGGTTGTGAGAATTTTGTTCAAAATTTTTGCATCTAAGTTCATCAGGGATATAGGTCTATAGTTTCCCTTTTTGTTGTATCTCTTTCTGGTTCTGTTATTAGTGTGATGAAATCTTCATAGAAGGAGTTGGGGAGCATTCCCTGTTCTCAATTGTGTGAAAAAGTTCGAGACACAGTGGTTTAAGTTTCCTGGAGTATTCTCTGCAGGTTTGGCTTTGTGTTCATATAATTTTAGAGCTGACTTTTATCACGGAACATTTTCCTTTCTCCATCTATTATGAGGGATACTTTCACTGGGTACAATAGTTTCAGTTGGAAGCCATAGTTTTTCAGACTTTGAAGTACTCCATTCCAAGCCCTTCTGATTCTCATGGTTTCCATTGAAAAATCTGTGGTAACTCTGATGGAGTTGCCTTTATATGTAATGAGTTGTTTCTCTCTTGATGATTTTAGCATCCTTGCTTGGCCTTCAATGTTTAGAGTTTTAACTACAATATGTCTTGGAGATTTTCTTTTTTGGTCCAGTCTATTTGGCGTTTTGTGAACTTCTTGTATCTGGATGGACCTCTCTTTTGAAGCATTTGAAATTCTTCTTCAATAATTTTGTTGAATATGGTGGTCTATGCCTTTGACTTGGATTTCTTCCCCTTCTGGTATCCCTACAATCTGGATGTTTGGTCATTTTAGGGTATCCCATAGTTCCCTCATATTCTGTTTTGAACTTATCAAAGATTTTAGAATCTTGATAAATTTCTTCTTTCTTGTCTTCCATGTCTGAGGTTTTGTCCTCCAGATTATTAACTCTGGTAGTGAGTAATTCTAGAGAAGCTTTAATAGCTCTGTTTGATTTTTGTTTTCTGTTGCATTTTTCTTTTTGTTGAGTTGCAGTTTCAGGTTGAGGTTTGATTTTCTTAATGTTTCCTGAAATTCATTGTTGCATTTGCTCATGTCTTCATGAAGCTTAGCTGATTATTGAGATCCTCTAGTTGTTGGCTTACTTTCTGTTTGTTTATTGCTTTTTCCAGGTCCCTCTGATTTTCCTCAATTAAGTGAAGTCTGGTGGTGAAGGTTGTGTGCTGTACAGTCTTATTGTGTTCCACTTCATTTATGTGCTCTTCAACTATTTCCAGCTCAGCCATTATCTTGGTCAGAGTGTCCTTGCAATTATTGTGTTCTCATCTTGGGATTGAGTCTGTTGTCTCCTCTATGTTCTCACTGGTGACTCCCTTTGTGGGACTAGGCAACCTTGGTGTAGAGCCCTATGCTTGGCTTGTTGTGTTGCATTCTTTTTGTGTTGGGACCCACTCATTTTGAGATAAAAGTCTAATCTTCTTAAGGAGGGAGCATGTATTGGCCCTTGCTGGGTCATTTGTGATAGTTCTGTTTTGGGTTTGTGCTGGATTGAAGTGGGATGGCATTGTATCCACTGATGCACAGGTTGCAGAAGTGACAGGTGAGGTGAAGATCTGGGCTGGTGACTGATAAGAAATTGCTTTGGAGGTCAGAATTCTCTTCTGGCTGTAATCACTGCTATGCCTTGCCTTTGGGGTCAGGGGTTTGGTTATAATGGCAGTTGTTCCTTCTATTCCTCAGCACAGGACCCAAACATGTGAGGTCCCTCTCCAGTCCTGAATGCACAGGCCCTGCACAGGTTGTCACCCCTAGTGCACAGGCCCCAAACACACTGCTTTGTTCACCAATCTGGAGTGCACCTGCCCTCAAAACACTGTTGTCCAGGACTCACAGGCACCAAACACATCTTGCCCCTCAACAGCCCAGGTACACCGGCTCCAAACACACTGGCACCCTGAAGGCATGGTTTCCAAACCTTTGAAGGCTACCAGAGCAGGAACATGGGATTGTAGAGGTGGCCAGAAGTGTGGCTTGGGGCCAATCAGTGGAGGCAGCCAGGGCCAGGCTATAGGTTCACCTAGGCCTACCTGCCTCCAGGAAGCAGGCTTTCCCTGTGTCTACCTGTCCTCAGAGAGCTGGCTTCCCTGACAAAAGGCTGCCTACCCTCAAAGAGCTGTGTTCCTGGCAGGAGCAAAGAAAAATATTTTTTAAAAAAGTTTACAAACACATTTCACCAAGATGAACACAGAGTAATGAACACTATATAGATGTCAAGAGAATCTGGAGGTGCTGGGGAGATGCTCAGCAGTGAAGAGCACTTGCCACTTAAGCATAAGGGCCTCTTTAGCTCTAGACCACCAAGTGACTTCCCAGAGCCCACCCAAAAAGCTGGATGTGGCCATGAACATCTGTAACCATATCTGTAGGGACTAAAGACCAGAGAATTGCTGGGGCTCCTTGGCTGACAGGTTGAAAGAGACAGATTTCAAAGATACACTCAGGGGCACCCAGTGCTCTCCTTTGGTCTCCACATACATGAACATGGGTCATGTGCACCAGCACATACATGTGTATATGCCACACAGTACTCTGTAGGCGCATGTATCCACACACAGATACACATACATACACACACACACACACACACACGTAAAAGAAAGGAAAGAAGGAAGACAGAAAGGGAAGGAGGGGAGCCTAGTGAATTATGGGAGACCTGTTTAAATAAAACTGTTAGATAAATGGGAATACAGTCAATTGATAAATTAGTTCTATTTTAAGGCTTCTAGAAAATCTTTTTTCTTTATTTTTGTAAACTATCATTTAAGTTAACCCAGACTTGGCAAGGCTTTCTATTGAATAATGAAATCAAAGCTCTAGCAAGTGCTAAGCAGCTACCTACTTGAGGAAGGTGCTGTTCACCCATTCTCCAGATGTTAAAGATCACACAGTGAGGGAAGACTCTGAGCTAGGCAGCCTGGTCAGTGCCTCATGAGAATCTTCTACAGATCACCCTTTCCCAAGAGGCTCCTGGGAAAGCAGTTCATCCTTCATGCTGGGAATTAGCATGCAAATGGCATCACAACCTTGGAACATTTGCTGAGTCTGTGGGCCCCAGGAACATTTTACACTGGTAAAACATTCCACTTTACTTAGATAACATCAATAGGCATTTTTTTTTTATTTTTGATGTTTGGAGAATCAGATTTAAACTAATATGTAAGGAAAATGAAATTATTAAAATCCAATTTAAGCTGATGCAAAACTATGAAAGAATGAAATTATAAAAGCCCATGGGTTGTAACAGAAGAAAAATAGATGAAATCTAAGATAACTTTATTGGGCCAATAGTGGCCAAATAAAGAAGGGGAATTAAAAATGATGGGGAAATGCTTAGGTTATAATTCAAGGAGACAGTGCAGTATACAAAACGTGGTTTTATTCTTGACTAAATTAAGGAAAAGACTGGAAGGAAAATTGCCAAAATCTTAGCAATGACAGCATTTGCCTTTAGGTAGAGGGCTTTCCTTTAGTCTCGTCATTCAGTTTTGTATTTGCCAATATAGTATAGGAATTATGTTATTTTGATTAACTGGAAAAAATAACTTACTCAAAGCCATCACAGAAACCATTCGTCAGGTAGCTGTGATGACTGGGCTTTTGAAATGAGCTGGGAATGTAAACTCTCAAGCCAGAGAAAAAGCTGCTTGGTCAGGGCAGTGAGTGGACAAAGCAGGCTCCTGAAAGCACCACATGGGAATGCCCCTTGGGCTTGTTTGCTTTCCAAAGAACAGAGCCATTGCAGTGTGTGCATGTGGATGCTTGAGAGCACGTGTGCCCACGAGGAGAGGACACGAGAGCTCCTGGAAAGTATAGGGTGACAGGAGAGCCCCTGGAAAGTATAGGGGCAGCTGCTCTGGGAACCATGAGCCCAACAGTTTCTGTAGCTTGGACTGTAACTCCAAGCTAATACACTTCCCGCTTCCCAGCATCTACACTGTCTAAGGAAACAGGCCTGTCCATCATTTAAGAGAGAATAATTGCACCCTCACCCCCATCTAGCTCCTCACACACCCTCACCACACTCTGTATCCTCATGTGTGCCCACATCCAGCCACCGACTCCATTTCTAAGAAGACTGAGAACAATTTATTCAGATTCAATTTGCTGAGAGGAAAAAAAAACCTCTTATTCTTTAATTCCTGAAGCAGACTCAAAAACAATTTTTGTTCCTTGCCAAGGTTTGGGGATTTGAAAGATATTAATGAAGACAGTCTTTGAAATATTAAGAGTTGGCAGCCATTTTAAAGAACCCAAACTAGGAAAGTCATGAAAGGAAAGCTAAGGGCAGACAGTATGCTATCTTATGTGTGGGAATTTATATCAAGCTTCCTGTGGGGCAAGGGGCCTGGGCAGCCCTAGGGAACTGTGGACTTAGACACTGATGATGTTTCATTCATTTAAAGAAAGTCCACTTTGTGATAAGAAGCAGGTTTATTTAGGGAGATCTTTCCTTACTTGAAAGTTGGTTTCTATATCCCCAGGTCTGAACTATTCTCTTTGTATCTATTCTTGAAATTCATAAGCCTAGAGAGAGAGCAATGATGAATGGAGGCCTTCATTTATCTCTTGTAGATTTAATGTTTTGGTTTCATTTTTTGAGTTTTGCTAGTTTTCAAAGATAACCTGTCATGTGAACCCACTGTTTCTCTGTAAGCCTTGCATTTTAACAAACTAGATGAACATTCTAGAAGCATCGTCGCTTAAGCAGCGCTGATGTGCTCAACTGACAGGTGACAAAGCTGAACGCCTGCTTTTATGTTGGAATCTTCTGTTCATTTAGGAGAATGAAAATCAGGGAACAGAGCAAAAGAAGTAGGTAGGTATTTTTGTCTGATGACTCATGACCTTGATGTCTATATCCGCAGAATGGTATCTGAATTCATTGGTCTCCTAGAATGAAGACAATCAACAAGCCTGTAGATTCACTGCTCCTACCTGACTTTCAGCTTATCTTTATAAACTACAGATATACTGGGGCTGTTGCTTGTAGATCCTGGATGGTTCACTGGACTACAGCTCATCTGCTTAGCACCACACTCAAGGATCAAAACTTCTAGGTCCAACCACCAGGCATGTTGGTGCACACCTTTAGTCTCAGCACTCAGGAGGCAGAGGTAGGAGAATTATTGTGAGTTCGAGGCCACCCTGAAACTCCTCAGTGAATTTCATGATGTTCTGGCTAGAATGGGACCCTATTTTGAAAAACCAAAACAACAACAACAACAACAAAACACTCCCCAAAACTTCCAGGTCTAGCAACAGGCCCCCTTCCCTTTCATACTTAACTTTCTTTGCTACCCCTTATCAGCAGGGGAAGAACTGGAAGGCTTCAGAGCCACATGAGGTGCTTTGCAGGGATCATTGGACAGGCGCAGGTGGGACAGGCTTCCTCAGACAGTGAGAGGAATGTTATGCCAATATCTGGGACCAAGTGGGGGATCTCAGTAGGGTGGGATTGGCTGGAGTTCTGCCAAGGCTCACTGGCTATTACTGAAAGTAGATGCTCAATGAACAGGAGTGGAAAGGGAAAGGGGAAAGAATGAAGGAAAGGGAGAAGGAGGGAAAAGGATGAAAAGAAGGGAAAGGGGGGAAGGGGAGGAGGGAAGGGGAAAGGGAGAAGGGAAAGGGGAAGGGAGAAAGGAAGGGAGATCAAATAGAGAGACACCTTCCCTTTCCTTTTCCTCCAGGAACCTCCTTTGTGGGTAGACTTTGCTGGCACCTGGAAGGGAAGGATGGCTCCCCTCTTAGCTCCCTTGCCACTCCAGATTGAGTGACATTAATTAGGATTCCATTTTGCCCATCTTGTCAAAACTGAAACTTGGGTCTGATCTTGTCTCTCCCAGAAGGCTGCCAGTGTCGTGCCCAGAAGGCTGCCAGTGTTGTGCCCAGAAGGAACTTCCTGCTTCTTCTTTAGCTCTGTCTCCCTGGATCAGCTCTTTGAGTCCACCAACCAATCAGATCTCCGGTCAGGAGAACCAACACCATGAAGGATGGAAATGTGAATCCTTCAAGAACATAACACCAGAGACCATACTTGAAGGAAAACATGTCTGAGATGGCAAAAGAGGAGCCAGGATCCTGATGCACAGAGCTTCTGATGAGGCAGTGAATTGGCCTGTCACCAGCTCCTCTCTTCCGAAGTAACATGAGGGTCAGAGGCAAAGCCATGCCTCTGGAACAGGAATGGCAGCCAGTAAGTGTTTGCAGGGTAGGAAATGCCATTTCTGAAGGAATCAGCATTCCTTAGTCTTAACCAAACCACCACCAACATAGTTAGGAAAAACACAAATTCAGTTTAAAATGTCTAAAACTACAGGAGACAGAAAAGGACCAAGTGTATTTTGGTTTTAGGAAAAGATCCAGAGAATTTCTTTAGTCATCAGAAACATTTTGGCACCATTTCTACTAGAAAAATTATTTTAATTGTCTTTGATATGTAATCCCTCTAGGGATTTGGATCAAATAAGGGCATTACAGTTTTGTTTAGGTCATCTTATGAAAACGTCTGTGATAGAGTTTCGGAAGATCCAGCCTTATCTTTATATACTCAGTGAGCTGAACATAGCAGAGTGGGAATTTTTAATTTTGTTTTGTTTTGTTTTTTTGAGGTAGGTCTCACTCTAGCCCGGGCTGACCTGGAATTCACTGTTAGTTTGAGGGCCTCCCAAGTGCTAGGATTAAAGGTGTGCACCACCATGCCCAGCTGAATTTTTAATTATAACAAAACTCAAAGTAAAATTTAATAAAGATATAAGAATAAAAGTCTCAGGAGAGTGAAAAGCCAGACGATTTTATCAAGATTTTATGTTTATGAGGGTTGAATAGATAGCTCAGCTGTTAAGATGCTTGCCCCTTGTGATGGTTATGTTTTGTTGTCAACTTGATCTGTTAGCAATCCACAGAAATCTTTAATGTTGTGTAGAAAATTTCCTCTGAATTGAAGAGAGAGATGAAGCTCAAGGGATTCAGGAAGTCATGTTGGCTGGAACAAACATCCTTTCCTTGGAGGGCAGTGCAGGAAGGAAATTCCAGAGACGCAGGAAGTCAACAAGACTGGGAAAGGGTTCCAAGTCCTTGCCTTAAAGCTACATAAAGAGGAAAAAAATCTCTCTCCTCCTGCCTTTTTGCTGGTGTGTGTGTGTGTGTGTGCGCGCGCGCATGTGGTGTTGGTAATGGCTTCTCTCTCTGTGTGATTGGACCTGTGAAAGAAGGCCAGCCTCTTTTGCCATTATGGAACTTCCCCTGGATCAATAAACCCCTTCCTCCCATAAAAGTGCCTGGTTTGGAGATTCATCCCAGTGATGTGTGGCTGACTGCGACACCCCTCAATCATGAAGGCCTGAGAAGGCCTGAGATTATCTGAATTTGATTCCTGAGCATTCATATAAAGAGTGAGAAGTGGCTGTTCATGGATCTGACCCCAGTCCTGTGGGAAGCAGATATTGGAGAACTGTTGAGGCTCATGAAAATGGCAACTCTAGGTTCAGAGAGAGAGAGAGTCTGCCTTAAGGAAATGCACAGCTGAGAGATGGAGGGAAATGCCTGAAAGTGTCACCTGGCCATGGGATGCTCAAATCTGCACACACACTCACCACATGCTACATGTTACCTGCAGGAAAAAATTTATGTTTATATAAATTAAGCAGGTGTATCAGTTACCTTCTCATTGTTGGGACAAAAAAATCATTTGAAGGAAGGGTTTATTTTAGCTTGCAGTGTCAGGTTACATTCCACCATGATAAGGAAGGCATAGTGGCAGAAGCTTGAAGCAGGCCCATAGAGAGGAAGCAGAGATTGATGAATGCTGCTGCTCAGCCAGCTCTCTCCTCTTTATCCAGTCCAGGACCCCAGCCCATGGAATGACACCACTCACAATTATGCTGCATCGTCTTCCTATCTCAATTAATCTATCCTAGAGATGAACCATCATAGCAGTATTTATAAAATCACTGATATCTACACTGAAATGTGAAGAATTCATAGAGAGAACAGTGGAATGACTGGATACTATATTTCTAAAACATTTTGCAAAGGAAGGTCTGAATGAGAGTGCCCTAATTTTTCTCTGAGAGGAGAGCTGAGAGGAGGGGATGTCACCCACATCACTCAGGTGGGGAGAAGTGGAAATGAGGATTTCTAATGGTGGCTGCCTAGAGCCTTGGTCAAGCATCACCTATTCTTAGCAGCCTAGATTGGGTTTTGGATTATTGCAGCCTGCATTTATTGAGTTTGCAACATGCACTCTGCTTGGAAAGGGGAATGAATACTTTGAGGAGTTCACAGGTGCTAATAAATAACTATCTGTAAGCACATGAATTATTATGGCTAGCTTAATATTCTAGGTATTATTGCTAAGCTGGACAGGAAGAACCTTGGTCTGTGGAAGAATATGCATACATTTCTCCAGACCATCACAAATCTTGAAACCATTATTCAAATAGTTGTTTCGAGGGTACAGAAAGGAAGACAAGAATCAGACAGCTGTGAAAGGGTGGGTCTGGCCTCTTACTGCTCAGTCAAGATATGCTTTTTTCACTTGGTGTTTTCTGATGGAACACAGCTTCAGACTGGTAGCTACTCTGAATTCATTGAGAAATTACCATAGTGTGGATTTGTCTACATCAGCCTTTTTCTTTTCAGTATCTTGAGTTTTCTTTCACGGAATAAAGTAATCCCATAATAAATCAGAAGCTTGAGCTTTAAAGTTTAATTCTTGTCCTAATTCTAGAACTCAGGAAAACTCAATGATCACAGCTGGGTGTGGCCGATCACACCTATAATCTCAGAGCTTGAGAGGCTGAGGTGAGAGCATTACTTAGTCTGAGGTCAGTCTGGCCTACATAGTGAGTTGCAGGCTAGGTCAGCCTGGGCTACAAGGTCTAACAAGCAAATTAACAAAACAAAAAACATAAAAGAAGAACAAAACAACCCAAACAAAATCTCTCCTGCAAATAGTGGTTGTTACGAGCCTCAAAGACACTACAAAAACTGTTATGGGACAACTCATTTAAGCCTCACGATCGCCCATCCATCCATTCATTCCTTTGGTCAATACAGTTGGCCTTCCATATCTACATTCACGGGTTCAACCCAATGTTTGAAAAAAATATTACATATGTACAGACTTTCCTCTTGTCAGCATTTCCTATACATGACGACTATTCACATAGTGTTTACATAGTATTGGGTATAAGTAATGTAGAAATGAGGTAAGTATCCAGGAGGATGTGTGCGTGTTTAATTCCAATGCATACTGTCTTACATAAAGGACTTGAGGATCCACAGGGTTTTACGCTTCCAAGGGACCCCTGAGAATCTTAAGGAATGACTCTCCTGGCTGGGTTTCTGGTGCCAGAATGTCAAAGCTGTCTATATTCTTGTGTGAGTACACTTGGTTTACCATCTCGAAATGTCTCCTAAGTGTCCTGGACTAGCTTATCTCTTGAAATTTGAAGTCAACCACCTGCTCACACTTCCTCCCTCCTGACTTCTGCTCTTACACTCTCTAGAGACCATGGTAAACACAAATTAATTTTGCTTATTTAGTTTTTACCAAAGAGTAGTAAAAAACAACTCTCAATTGCCTCCCAGTGAGGGATTCAGGAGAAGGAATGAAGGGAGGGACCAAACCACAAGCACTCAAGGTTACATCCACCTGCTGGAGGGCGCTGACACCAGGGAGGCATATGGGAGGTTGGCTCATCCTAACAACCTTCAGAAAGGAGCAGGTTCACCTCAACTTCCACTGAGTCCCAGCTCACCTCCTCTTCTTTCTCTTGTTCTCTACACCACACAATATGTGGGTATAAATGAATAAAACAGAGGAAAAAAAAACAAGAGCAAATGATCTGGGTAATTGTTACTCAGCATATATGACACGAGTCATTTAATGAAGTAGATTTATATCACAGCCCATTTGAAGGCTTTAAAGGAGAGAAAAAGGAAATAAAGTACTTACATGTAAAGGCAGCTTTCAAAGAACAAAAGAGACTCCTGGGGCTCCAATGAGGCCTTTTCAGGGGCCCTGGAAGGTCAATGTGATTTTCAAATGCTGTATTGCCATGACATTCTTTGCCTTCTGTCCTGACTACAGGGTGGAGGTTTCCAGAGTCCACAGACTGTGGAACATCACAGTAGACTGACAGCAGAGGCAGACACGAGACTCCAGCTGCCTTCTATTAAATCCGACACCAAGGAGAAGGGCAGAAGCATAAGCAGAAAGTGCTCTGTTCACATGGCTTACATTTATTATTGCCTTTTAAAAGTAAATCATCTAATATTCCAAAGATCCTCATTTGAAAAGTCTAATACAGCAGACAATGATCTATTCCACTGACATTGTGTTGGTAAATGTGTAACAAATGGCTTTGTGGGGGAAGAAGGAGACCCTGCCTTGTGCTGCTCAGCCCTCTATGGCTGATGTCTGCTGCTGCTGAGCCAGCAGTTGGGAGCAAGTCCTGCCTGACTCTACTGGGAATAGTTTACAGAAACAAAAGCTCTTCGGAGGCCTCAATACTTCCTCAAATTGTAAAGACGCCCTGCTATCAAAAAGCTTGGGAGATACCATGTACAGTCTAATCACGTTTGTTTAAAAATACAAGTGTGTAGCAAACTTCTGAAAAAGAAAACCAGTTACTTCTAGAATGGAGAAACTTAAATTTCCTAATAGCATTTATTTCTAGAAGGGAGAAACTTGGGTTTTACTTTATGTACCGTTGAGAAGGTTGAATTTTAAAACTTGGATAGAAAATGAAAAAATAGGAAAGAAATTCATTTTAAGGCCCAGAACTTGTTCAGAGATCTCTGGGCCTCAGTTTCCAAATTTTATAGGCTAGTTTGATTAATAACATTCCTTCTACCCTGTGAGTCAGTGAGTCAGCAATGGTCCTGCTCATGTGAGATCACATATGTTTGCACTGACCTTATGGATGGATATCAAGGCTCCACATCTCCTCACACCACCACAGCTCTCTAGGCATGGACTCTGTCTGCTGTGCCCTTCCGGAATCATTCCCAATGCCATACCTTGCTCACACCTGATCTTTAGGTCTCAGCTGAAAAGTGTCTTCTCAAGGACTTCTCTGATCCCCACTGAGCCAGGCACCTTTTGCTGTGTACCCCAATGAAGTTTTACTCTCTTTCAGATCGCTTGTTGCCCTGTGTGGTCTCCATTGAGAGTAGAGACGTGGTCTTCACCATCCAGCTACATTACAAACACAACAGGAGAACCTGCCTGTGCTGGGCAGTGTGATACACTGCAGAATCAACCTCGTTCATGACTCATGGTGACCTAGGTCCTTGTCCTATGAGTACATGAGCAGATAGAGGCTGAGAAACCAGGTCTCCTGGGTCATGTGCTTACCTCCCTACTCATCTGCCTTACTTCTCATGTGGGGAGGTGGATGATGACTGACCCCAAGACACAGGATAATTCAGTGCTATATCAGCACTGAACTCAGTATTACCTGAGTTTTGTAAGATATTGTGCCACTTATTAGTGATTCTAAAAATCATGGATTTAATCCAGTAGAAGGACAAATAGACCAAAATTTGGGAAAATGTAACAGAGGCTAAAAAGTTTGAACTAGTTATATAGATAGTAAAGCTTATGCAAAACATAGCAAGCTGACCTTTGTTCTATCATGGATACATAACCATAAAAAACATCTTTAAATATCATAGCTTTGAATCATTTGGAGGCAACAGGATTTTTTAAAAAATGTGTCTGGGAGAGGAAGAAAAAGAATTGAAATAGACCAATGCTGTGAATAAGCCTCTGTCAGGGAAAGGTCTTTGTAGCCAAAGTGAAATGGCATTTCTTTGTTAATGAGGTGAGCATTTATGAAGAGCTATTATGTATATTTTTCAAAAATAATAATGTAGATCTCTCCTGCAATGCAATGAATGTCTGAGCTGAGACCTATTGTCTAAAATACAATGCTAACTCTAACATAAGCACCTATGAATAAATCAAGTCCTATCTTATATGTTGAATAACTCACAATGCTATGGTAGGTGCTTTTCTTATTAGAGATTTCATATGGTAAAAATTGAGCATAATAACATGATGCCCAGACTTCACTTCTGTTTATGAGAAGAAAGTCCATGCTGTACACGTTGAAAATTAATTCAGTGATCAGGTGATATTTTGAAACTCAAGACCAGCACATAGTAATTAAAACGTGATAATATTTCATGAGTCAATTAGATCTGGAAGCCAGAAGGATACAAAAATCAAAAGGATATATGTAGTGTTTTAAAATTTTGGCAAACAAAATTCTAAAATGACTTAAAGTGACAGGTAGCTTTTATTCAGCAGAACCACAGAGCATCTCTCTGTTCATCTAGTTCAAAGTTTGAGAGGTCCGGTGTGGCTTTAGGAAGTTGAACTGACTGTGAGATGTGCCTAGGTTCTACTGGTCTTTTCAAAATGACCTCATCCCCTTATTGTCCTCAGTCATTGCTGTTTCCCAGAGCACTTGGCACCCACCAAAGGCCCCCTGAGAGTGCTCCTCCCCTGGGTGCTGCTCCAATGTTGATGGCAGGGCTTCCTCAGTAGGAATGTCACTATCTCATCTTATGTTTGGAGGTACTTTGGTCTGTCAAGTTTCCATTTCCTCCCAGGAAGTACCAGCAGGACAAGCTGAGGGTCTAGAATCAACCCAAGTCCTATGTGCTGGGCAGAAGGGCAGACAGATACCAGGATTTCTTTATTGGTCTAAGAGGTTCTTGGTTTTACATTAAACAACTCAAGTCAATGAGTTGAGGTGCTGGACAGAAGGATCAGAAAACTATATCGTGATCATAATGCTCATTTGGCCTCCAAGTTTTCTTTCAATCACAACCCTTACTAAAGTCATCGAGAAGTTAATGGTATATCTAACATTTAATTTAAAAAACTGTAAAACATCATATTTTAATGTTCTATAGCATAAGTTTAAACTTTGGATGCAATTTAAAATCAAGGATTTTTCTTTTCAAATTTCTAGGTTAAGGTCTTCAGAAATGGAGGAGGGGTAGGAAAAATAACTTTGAATCACAAAAATCATCTGAATGTTCAAGTGAACAATAACAATAAAACCATCCATTTAAAAACACAAGTCATAATCTATGACCAAAGAAAACATTCAGGAAGAAATCAAGCACCTAAGATCACTTAAAATTGCTGACAAAGGTGTACACACACACACACACACACACACACACACACACACACACACAGAGAGAGAGAGAGAGAGAGAGAGAGAGAGAGAGAGAGAGAGAGAGAGAGAGAAAGGTATTCAAGGAGACATAAAGCTAAACTACTTATGAACATACAAATTAGAACAAGTCTCTGTGTATATGTGTTTGTTATGTACATTCACGTGTGTATGTGCATTGGTATATGCGTGTGGGCCCATGGGTATGAGGGGATACACATGGATGTGTATATGCGCATGCATGTGGGGGCCAGGGGTTGATGTTGGGTGTCTTCCTCATTTTTTCCCATCTTCTTTATTGAGACAGTCTGGTCATTGAACTCAGAGCTTGTCAACTCTGCTAGTCTAGCTAGCTGGAATGCCAGGGGGGGTGCCATCTCCATCACCTAGTGCTGGGATGGGTTACAGGGGGGCCTCCATGTCCATCAAGCACTTCCATTGGTGCAGGAGACCCAAACTCAGGTTCCTCCTGCTTAAATGGCAAGTGCTTTACCAACCGAGCCACCTCTCTATCCCCTAGAGCAAATCTTAAATATGCCTTAAAACACAATCATTCTATAATTTCTAAAATCTACTAGTATACACTGATTCTAAACAGAAAAATAAATATGAAAAACAGAAACCTTAGGTCAGGTTACATCATTCTGTTGCTTTCTGCTGATATTTTATGCTCAGTTGGATATTATCAGTGTATTTACATCCTTAAAATTTTCCTTTTTTTTTTTTGCTTAACTTTGGAGAACATTTAGTGATTTTTTTTTTTGATTTAGAATCAAGATGTCTTTATTATCAAGACCTCGAATATGTTCCTATGGTAACACTGGGCTTAGAGTGCTTATGACTTCTCAGACACAGGTGCCTTCGGTGGAGAGGGACTTGTAGAGTATAATAAGGTATTTTAAGAAGAAGGTTCTTGAGAATGTTAAAAATTCTAGAATTTATAACACAAAG
>PVHP010041876.1:0-15227 GCA_004024765.1 Zapus hudsonius
CTAATTTCCAATTTCCCATCAGTCTGGGTTTCCTGGGCAAACTCACTCCTTCAGGAATAACTTCTCCATGTTCAGAGACTTACCTCCATTTACTCTGTTGGCTTTGCTCCTTGGGGGGAAGAAATAACACACTTCAGCCAAGGAATTGTAGAAGGGGATTATTTGAAATGGATAGGTTTATTGTAATGTCTTTTTTCAACCTGGCAGGAAGTGAGTATATATATCTGTAAAGAAATGCACACAACCTTTTTTTTTCATATAAACTTGAGGTCTGGAAAGGACCTATTAAACCTGTACATTTCCTCTCCTATAGAAATATAGTAAAAGTATTTAAAAGAAAGCATGACACTATGAATTAGTTGTTCATGAGAAAAAAAAAACCTATAAGTGTTTGAACTCACTTGGATATTACAGGAAAAATATAAAATATGATTTTGTAGATACTAATGACAGCATACAAATACCGGAGTGGACACAGAACCTCCTGGACTTGAAAAAGCCCCATATGGCAAAAACTGGACTTTTTCACTGATTACTTTTTCTCTGTGCACATCATTTGCATATAGGAAGGCTACTGATCTTTGTGTGTTAATTTTGTATCCTGCCACTTTGCTAAAGGAGTTAATCACTTTCAGTAGTTTAGTGACACTGTTCTTTGGGTCTGTTACATATAAGATCATATCGTCTGCAAAAAGGGATAGTTTCACTTCTTCCTTTCCAATTTGTATCCCTTTTATGTCTTTTTCCTGTCTTATTGCATTTGCTAGAATTTCAAGGACCATGTTGAAGAGCAGTGGAGAAAGTGGACACCCTTGTCTTTTTCCAGAATTTAGAGGGAACTCCTTGAGTCTTTCCCCATTAAGTATGATTTGGGCTTTAGGGGATTTGCATATGGCCTTTATTATGTTTAGGTATAGGCCTTCTATTCCAAGTCTCTGAAGTGTTTTGATCATGAAGTGGTATTGAATTTTGTCAAAGACTTTCTCTGCATCTATTGAATAATCATGTGGTTTTGGTGGCTGAGTTTATTAATGTAGTGGATTATGTTGATTGACTTCCATATGTTGAACCAACCCTGCATTCCTGGGATGAAGCACCTGATCAAGGTGGATGATACTTTGGATGTGTTGTTGGATTCGGTTTGTGAGGATTTTATTCAGAATTTTTGCATCTAAGTTCATCAGGGATATAGGTCTATAGTTTTCTTTTCCGGATTTATCTTTGTTCAGTTTTGGTATTAGAGTGATACAAGCATCATAGAAGGTGTTTGGAAGAACTCCATGTTCTCCAATGTCATTAAAGAGCTTCAGAAGGAGTGGTTTCAATTCTATGATGAATGTTTGGTAGAATTCAGCTGAGAATCCATCGGGACTTGGACTTTTCCTTCTCTTCCTTTCTTAATTACATTTTCAATTTCAGTGGGTGTGATAGGTTTATCTAGGAGATTCATCTGCTCCTGATTTAGCTTTGGTAGATGATAACTGTCCAGGAATTCATCCATTTCTTACAGGTTCTCCAGCTTTGTGGAGTATAGGTTTTGGAAGTGAGACCTGATGATTCTTCCAATTTCATTGGTGTCTGTTGTGATCTTACCATTTTCATTTCTAATTTTATTGATTAGGGTCCTCTCTTTTTTCTGTTTAGTTATGTTGGCTAGGGGTTGGTCAATCTTGTTTATCTTTTCAAAGAACCAGCTCTTTGTTTCATCAATTTTTAAAATTGTTTTATTGTTTTTATTTCATTGATCTCTGCCCTGATCTTAATTATTTCTTTTCATCTTGAGTTCCTAGGGTTGGTTTGTTCCAATTTTTCCAATGCCTTTAGCTGGTTGGTTAGGTTATTAATTTGGGATCTCTCTGTCTTTGTCATATAGGCATTCAGTGCTATAATTTTTCCCCTTAGGACAGCCTTCATTGTGTCCCATAGGTTTTGGCATGTTGTACTTTCATTATCATTTATCTCAAGAAAATTTTCAATTTCTGTTTTAATTTCTTGAACTTCCCATTCATTATTTAATAACGTATTGTTCAGTCTCCAATAGTTGGTACATTTTCTGTTTTTTTCTCCCATTGTTTATTTCCAGCTTCAGTGCATTGTGGTCTGATATGATGCAGAGTGCTATATCGATTTTCTTAAATTTATTTAGACAAGATCTGTGACCTAATATGTGATCTATTTTGGAGAAAGTTCCATGAGCTGCTGAGAAGAATGTATATTCTGTAGAGTTGGGATGGAAAGTTCTATATATGTCTGTTAGGTCTAGTTAGTCTATGGTCTTGTTAAGTTCTATTATTTCCCTATTGATCTTCTGTCTGGTTGATCTGTCTATAGTTGATAGTGGTGTATTAAAGTCTCCAAATATGATGGAATTGGAGTTTATTTTAGATTTGTTTTCCAATAATTTTTGCATTATGAAATGTGGTGCACCTGTATTTGGTGCATACATGTTTATGATTGTGATATCTTCTTGTTGGATCATTCCTTTGATGAGTAAGAAGTGGCCTTCCTTGTCCTTTTTAATTAATTTTAGTTTAAAGTCTATTTCATCAGATATTAGAGTAGCCACTCCTGCTTGCTTTTTATTTCCATTTGCTTGGAATGTCATTTTCCATCCTTTCACTCTGAGGAGGTTTTTATCTTTAGAGGTGAGGTGAGTTTCTTTGAGGTAAAAAATAGAAGGGTCCATCTTTCTGATCCATCCTGCTAGCCTGTGTCTTTTTATGGGAGAGTTGAGACCATTAATATTCAAAGTTATAACTGTGAGACTTGACTCAATACCTGCCTCTAGTTGTGAGGGATTCTAGAGAGGTTTTTATTATTTTCATTTGGTTCTTGTTTTCTGATACAGCTTTTTGAATTGCATCTACCTTTATGTTGAATTGTGTTTTCATTTCAAGGTTTGACTTACTCACTACTTCCTGATGCTCATTCGTGTATTTGCTTATGTCTTCTTTTAGTTTGGGTAGCTGATTCTAGAGTTCTTCAGTTTGCTGGTTTGCCTTTAGTTCAGACACTGATTTACCTAAGTCCATCTGTTTCTCTTCAATTATATTAAGCCTGGTGGCAAAGCTTGTGAGTTGGCTCTGTACCATGGCTTGGTGATTTTCCATACTTGCTTCTATTTCCATCTTTAGCCTCTTCATTGGGTCCATGTCACTTTTATCCAGATTTAGCGTCATCTCATCGTGTGCATGCATCTGTACTCCCTCTTTCATAGTATCACTGTTGATGCTCCAATTGGGACTAGGTGTGTTTGGTGTGTGGCACTCAGCTGGTATGTTCTTCTTGCGTTATGCTCTGCCCATTGCGGATCCACTGGGAGGGGTTGGGGCTGTCCTTGGGTTGAGTTCTCCTGAGCAGTGTGGGCAGGTGTGTTCTGGATTTCACAGGTAAGGTTGGTCAATCATTTTTCTTGGACTGTATGTGCCCTCAGATATACAGCTGACCTGACTAGGCCTGGGCCTGACTGGCAGCTATGGGGTGGCGCAGGGTTCCTGGGGCCTACCTGAGGCTGCCTGTTCCTACCCGGTGGCTTTGGGGTGGCATGGGGTCCCTGGTACCCACCTAAATTGGCCTGTGGCCTCCTGGCAGTGGCACAGGGTCCCGGGTACCCCCCTGAACCGGCCTCTGCCCTCCCGGCTGTGGTGTGGGGTCCCTGGTACCCACCTGAACCAGCCTGTGCCTTCGTGGCTGTAGCATGCGGTCCATGGTACTTGGCTGAGCTGGCCTGTGCCCTGCTGACAGTAGCACAGAGTCCCTGGTACCTGCCTGAACCAGCCTGTGCCTTCCTGGCTGTGGTACGGGTACTGGCCTAGACTGGCCTGTGCCCTCCTGGCTGTAGCGAAGGGTCCCTGGTTCCCGCCTGAACCAGCCTGTGCCCTCCCAGCTGTGGCACAGGGTCCCTGGTACCCGTCTGAGCCGCCTGTGCTCTCCCCACTGTGGTGGGGTCCCTGGTACCCGCCTGAACTGGCCTGTGACCTCCCAGCAGTGTTGTGGGGTCCCTGGTGCCCACCTGGACATGCCTATGCCCTCCCAGGTGTGGCACACAGTCCCTGGTACCCACCTGAACCGACCTGTGCCCTGCCAGCTGTGTAGCCGGAAAATCAAACCTTTACAGAGAGAGACCTGGCTGGCAAGGCTGCTACTCATCTGCCATCTTGCTCTGCCCCTGAATAATATTTCTTTAAAGTTTATCAGAATACATCAGCCATATCATGTAGGTCTGTGGACATCACTCAGTTTGTTCCTGTAACATCTCTTCTGAGACAGTGGAGGTGTAGACATCTACAATGTTTATGGTATCATACAGCCTTTAATGAGCAAAAATTCCAGCTCTGATGATAAACATGTTAATGGTTTTATTTTTCCGAGGTAGGGTCTCATTCCAGCCCAGGCTGACCTGGAATCACTACATAGTCTCAGGGTGGTCTTGAACTTATAGCAATCCTCCTATCTCTGCCTCCCAAGTGCTGAGATTAAAGGTGTGTGCCACCACGCCATTCCTTACTGGTTGGGAATAAAAGATCTAATGTGGCTTATCAGCTAGCTTTTTCTTTAAAAAAAAAATCTTTCTGGGATGAATATATGCTGAATCAATAAAAAAAATCTTCCTTTACAATTAGCTTCTATCTAAAACTTGAAAGGTAAGGAGACCTGAGAAGCCGGAGGGGAGGGTGTCAATGGGAATCCTGTTTCCCAATCCAATAAGGACAGTGTGAGCCAATCCTCTCTCTCCTGTGAGCCTGCTTTGAATCTCTCCCAGCATCTATACAAGGCTTGTATCAGGCACCAACCTGAGCAGTCATGCTGTTGACCTGGTCCTTTCCTAAGGGTGTCTTGTCAACTGGTTCAGTAGGTCCAATTGAGACACAGAGAGGCTGAGATAGTCACTTCTGGAGACAGAGCTGTGACTCCAACCCAGGCCTGTGGCTCACCACCCTATCTCATACCCTGGCAAAAAATAAATAAATAACAACAACAAAACTGCAGGCCTTGGTGGCCAGAAGGTTTCATGAAGTAGTTTTTACAAGTTAGGAGGACTCATGTGCTGGCCAGGCACACACTGATCTGTCTTCAAGATAGCCAACATCCAGAGACCTGAGGATCCCTGGGACTCTCTGGCCAGGTGGTCTAAGCTGTTTGGCAAGTTCCAGGCCAACAAAAGACCCAGTCTCAAAGTAAAAATGTGGACAGCTCCTGAGGAATGACACCATAGGCTGTCCTTTGGTCTCTATAAAGACACACAAATGTACACATGAACACACACATGCAGACATACATAAAAGTCAAATTATTCCTTGATCACATATTCAATAAATACTACAATAATCACCAAATAGAAAAAAATTTTGAAATATCTACAAGCTAATGTCTCACCCAAGTCCTGGAAAGTCCCAGATTAGTGTCCCATATCTCTAGAACCCAATGGGGTCACAGTCCCCCAAGACTGAAGGTTTTTAAGACCATGTCTTTCTTTGGCCTGGAACTTGCCAATGGCTAGCCTGGATAGCCAGTTCCCTGTGTTAGGACAGGTGGGCTGTTTTGTCCATGTGATCATCTCTGCACCCTGCTCTCTGTCTCCCCAGGGTCCCTGCTGAAGTTGGCACTGTGCTGCTGGCTCTGAGGACCCCTGGCCCTTTATGAGGGAAGGATTTGTTGAGGTCAGCACTGGAGTCATAGCCACCATAACACAGCCCAAGTAGATAAGTATGCAAGGAGTCCTTCTGCCCTTTTCTCTTGCCATTCAAATTTTCTTTATTTCTGCAGTGGTAATCACAATATTCTTTCTAAAAGATGCCAACAGAATAGGCTTAAAAATAAACATTAGTAGCTTCATGTACCCTGTATTCTATCAGAATTAACAAGCAAGGTAGCAATGCAGCTGCAAAGCCCAGCAGGTTCCCAGGGAGTCCCTGAGCACTTAGGGTTTGCAGCTGACTCCTGCCTGCTCTCCTTAAAGGGCCAGAAGCAGAGAAGAGGAAGAGCACCCTTATGGGGGGAGCATCCTTTTATTTTCAGTATAGGGGCTGCCAGGACTTCCTGTTTTCACCAAGCTACATTTCTTCTCAAGCATTTTGAAACAGAAGAGCAGAAACCTTTTTTTTTTTAAAATCAAATAGCTTTGATATAAAGCATTTTATTTCCTAAGCTTTGGCTATTTCATTTGTTTTTACCACTTTTAGACAATTAGGGTAATTGCTGTGCCATTCAGGGATTAATATACAAATATAATTGCATTATTTAATGTTTAGTCATTTCTCTTTCTGAAACAGTCATGCTTCTTCTGGGATCTATTTGGAGTACATATATGCTCTTGTGCAGGTCACAGGGTAGCGCTCCAGGCTAACACAGTGACCTGCTCTGAGTGACAAGGGACCCAGTGACTTTATCCAATGAGAGTGGACTCGGGATGCTGTTCCTGCCCAGTGCTTCTGCCCTGGCACCATCCTGTCATGATGATGGATTGTACGTACAATTTATAGCTGAAACAGATGGGAGAATGCGGGTTATTAAAATCTAAATCTGTTTCCTGAACAAAGAGAAAATTGTTTACCTCCCTGTGAAACATAGATTTCTTATAAAGGAAATTTTGAATTATCCTGATTTCAGTAAATGCCTGCATGCAAGTGAGGGACAACTCACTATAATGAAGTTGATTCTAAATGATAATAAAAAGAGATTCTTGCTCAACTATTCATCAAGCTCATTGTGTCCCTGCTAGCTTCCAGAAATGCAAAGTTTTATCAGAAAACATGCTGGGATAATAAGAATTCTTTTTCTTTTCATTGATCATTTGTGGGTAACGGAAACCTGGTAGAATGTTGCCTAAGCCCAAACACCCTACAACGTATTTTAGGGTGTGCTATACAAAAATAAGGAGATAGGACACATTTTTGCTTTTAAAAACTTTTAATGGTCTTCAAGTGTATTCAAATTCCCAGATTTCATAAAATAACCACACAGAAAGGGGAAAACTATATTAATGTGAAATTAATTCTGATATTATTTGGCCCTTGGGTTTTATTCAATCTATGATTAAAACAAAATCAATACATTTCAGCTCCAAATTTATTGATTTATCCACGTATTCTTGGCTCAGAAACTAGAGGTTGAGCTGCAAATGGCATTGTGGAAACTTGTGCCGCTGTAAATACCTTTGTAAAGCTGAATGGCATTATTCAGTTCCATCGATTACCTGGGCTCCAAGTAAGCAGCTGTTAACAATCAATACATTTCCCCATGTGTCCTGGACACCGTCCATCCATTGTCACTTGCCCATCCAACATTTCTGAGAAGTAGCTGAGATCATGTCCCATTTCACAATGAACAACTTGGCATGTTGGCCCAATGTCACATAGATATCAAGTGGCAGGACTGGGCCTTCAACTGGGGTTTTACTGGCCCTGGGTGTCCATCTTGTTTCACTACACCTTACTGTTTTTCATGAGAACAGAACTCAGCCCTCCATCCAGGCCAGCTCACAGCCCAGAACGTGACGGCTCCACCTAAGGCCAGTATAGATTTTTCAATGACTAACAGTTCAAGTATTCTGTTTCCAGAAACTTCTACAGTGAATTCCCCGTGGATCAGCACTTTCCAGAATTTACGAACCAATATTTGAAGGGATAATCTAAAAAGCAGTTGTTTTACACATTCTTCTAGGTTTTCTAAGTCATATTACTCCAAAGCCCAAACAAACTGAAGCATCTTCACTCTCTCATGTAAAAGTTTATCAATGGGGTAAAATCTAATGTAATGACCAGGCAGTTGAGGATATGGGATAAAAGACATTCGTTAGAAGAATTCACTCATTTGAAAAGTTGTTACTGAGTGATTCCTTGGGACAGTCGTGCGTCTAATTTCAGGCAAAAAGAGATTTGTTCTCTACTCACAGAATTCACGTTCATTTATTTCAAAATGCAAATGGTTATTACACACAAATTACAACACCCATAATTACTTCAAATGAGAAACATGATGTTATATTGATACATCACAGAGAACTGACCCAAGCAGAAAATTCCCCAATAAAATAGTGGTCAAACTGGTCCCAAAGAAGACATTCTTATTGGGATGTCTATATGAACATACTTTGTAGAATTAAGTTAATTAGAGATGTTACAAGAACCAAGTGTGGTAGTATACACCTATATTCCCAACATTGGAGAGACTGAGGCAGGAGGATCGCCATGAGTTTGATGCCAGTCTGGGTTACATGGTAACACAGTGTAACAGTTACCTTCTTGTTGCTGGGACAAACACCCAACCAGAAGCAGTGTATGGAAGGAAAGAGTTTATTATGGCTTATGGTTTTAAGGGGAAGTTTCATCACTACATGAACAGAAAGCAGGGCAACACACCTTGTCACATCAGCTACTAGGAAACAGCAAGCTGAGCTAGCTAGCACCCGCCAGTGGGGCTGGGCTATAAAATCCCAAGGTTCATCCCCTAATGACACACCTCTCCATCAAGGATCCAAGTCCCAAAGGCTACACCTGGTGGAGATTAAGCATGCGCTAAATTACAAACACATGAGGCTATGGGGGACACTCCACCCTCGGTCCACCACAAACATGATTTCCAAAAAAAAAAAAATTTTTTTTTAATGTAGGCATGGTGATGTATGCTTATAACCCCAGAACTTGGGAAGTGGAGCCAGGGGGATCAGAAGTTCAAGGTTATCTTTATTTATATAGTGAGTCTGAGGTCAGTCTGGATTATAAGATGCCTTGTCTGAAAAACTAAATAATTTGGAAAAAGATGTTTCATTACTCTGTTGTATCTTTTTTTGTGTGTTTCTTCTGACAGCAAGGACCGATCTCATTTGATTTAACCCAATCTAATAATTTCTAAAACTTATTTCTAAAAGCTAAGGCTGAATTTGCTCCTTGACATTATTAAAAGTATGATTAATTATTTTTCATTACTGTTAACTTCACTTTGTTTGCATTCAGTTTTAATTGCTTCATTTGAGATTTAATTTGACACTCTGCTATGAACATCTTTGTGAATTAGTAAGTTTAAAAAAAATCAACAATTGTGCCAGGTATGGTGGTGCATGCCTTTAGTCCCAGCACTTGGGAGACTGAGGTAGGAGCCTGGGGCTACAAAGTGAAGTCTAGGTCAACCTTGGCTAAAGTGAGACCCTACCACCCCCCAAAAAATTTCAATAAATACATAACTTATTTTTCATTGTCACATGATCTCTTCTTGTTTTTCCTTTTCCTGTCACCCTGCTTGACCTGCAATTAAAAGCTGAAAACTCCTTTTGATTTTTGAGAGGATTTCAAAGAAGCCTAAATGAATGACTTCCTCGGAGACCCCAGGGCAATAAACATTTTGAACTATTAAAACCAAAGATCTTAGGTACCCTTCAAGAGAAAAAAAGCAGAAATTCACATAATCAACCTTTTACTCTTCAGCTCTCACTCCTGGTACTATGAGGGACAGAATCAAAAATGAAAAATTCTACCCTTTCATTTCACATTCTGCCTTGCAGGCGAGGGTGAACAGTATGATCAAAGCCAATGGCTGATTTACAGCTTGCCAGGCTGTCTTGGGCAGTAAATGAGAGATGGGGGATGCTGAGGGTACAGGGGCCAAGGAAGGCCATGCAGACCTCGCAGATGGGCAGAGTCCCCTGGGCATGCAGTACCAGTATCAGCATCTTCTTCCAGAGATGCCTGCTAGACGCAGAGTAGAAGCTCACTGCTTTGAGCGCCAAGCCAGAAGTGTCCTCTGAGGCTCTCCATCCCCAAGGATCAAACACGCTTCTAGAGAGTCACATTCTTCCCTTTGGGGGAAACAGGAGGCTTTCTGTCTGCTTGTTCGCTGTCACCAACCTCTCTACCTGAGGAATTTTTCACTTATGCAGAAGCAAACCTTTGATTTTTCTTTGTCACTATTTTTAAAAGTTTTTTATACTTCAGCCATTAAAAAATTTCTGACATCCTTATACAGTGACCTTTTGTTGACTTTATGAGATATGCTGATTAAAGAAAAAAATTCCTTACACAACAAAACTACTTAAAAACATTTGCTGTGCTTGGTAGATATTCTGTTTTAAAACGAATTCCCAAATCAGTGAACCTGCAAGGGATTTTTTTTCAAGCTTCCTTGAAATTAAAGGTATGCCTATAAAAGTTCAAGGTTCTTTGAAAAAGGTCAGGCAAGTTTGGACAGCTGCCACCTGCCCAATGCCTGACATTCTCCTTCTATCTTGTTACAAATATATTCTGGCCATCAAGACTGGAGCTTTAAGAATGAGTTCCTTTTCATCTAGGGCCAGGAGAGAAGATCTGTTAATGAGCTGTTCCGACACATGTATAATCTGAATGTTGATGCATTTTGTTTAAGCAAATCATCTCTATCCCTCCCCATATTTAGTATGTCCCCAAGCAGATTGGCATCCTTCTCATTCCATATGTGCACTGGATCTATATGGAAGGCTATTTTCAAAAACAAATTGGTTTATAATAAGATAGCTGGTCCCACTGATAACTCAAAGTCTCTTGTGCTGTTACTTTATTGTGTACGTAGTTTTCTCTTGTGAGAGTTTGAAGTCTGCAAAGTGAAATATGCATTGTCCCTTTGCTTATTAGACATTAAAAAGATGATTAAGGGACTCACTGGTCAGCCAGGGTGACCCAAATGTTAGCTCCAGGTTCAGTGAGAAACGCTGTCTCAAGAAAACAATGAGAAAGAATGATCGAGAAGGACACTAGACATTCTCCTCTGGCCTCTGCACATGTACGCTCAGGGAGCGTGTGCATCTGCACACATGTGAAGACACTATCCATCCACATCACACACACACACACACACACACACACACACACACGTGAGTGTGAGTGCTAAAAAAATAATTAAAACAAATTATATTCAGATTGGGAGTAATTCTGAAAGTAGGCGTACCTTCATTGGTTCAAACTTTTTAGAACTTTTCAAACAAAGTTAAATAAAGCAGTCCATCTATTACTGACTGCAGTCAGGGAGGTGAGTTTCAGCAGCCATGGGCAGCAAGCCTTACGAGGGTCAGCTATCTACAGGTACATTACCACACCAATGTGCTCACTCGCACAACTCCTTCACAAGCTAGCTGAACTTACCCCTTTCTTTTAGATCACATATCTTCCCTCTCTTAAAGGTCACTTCTGCTTCTAAATGCAACGATACTATAGGATCAGTTATACATTCCAATGGACACAAAAGAAATGGCCAAATCAGTGGTTGAAATTGCTCTCCCACCCCAAATACCAGAACAGTAATAGCTAACCAAATCTGCCTCCATATCTAAGTATGATGTGAGGCCCCAGGCAAGGTTCTCGAGCTCCACTGATCAAGGCTCAGATTCCAAGCTTGGCATAATGTCAGTTAAATTACCCCAAGGCATGCAGAGTTTCAGTTTCTAACTATACTGTGCCCAAAACAGGTCCTCTGAGTTCCAAAAGTCAAGCTCATTTGATGGGCTATGTATGTTCATTCCCACCTCTGCGTGAATAGGCTTGCAGCATCTTACAAACTGGTAGGTGCCTTTACAGCTCATAGGAAAGTCATGGAGTTGCTCACCCATGAATGAACTAAGAACAAATGGACCTCAGGGCTGATCAATAGCAGTAACAATGTTAGGAAAAGGTCAGACCCATGTGAGAAGGGGACACAGTTCACCAACAGCCAGTTTCCTTGAGTTGCTCTCCAGTGTGACGTCTCTTACCAAGCCCATCTAAGAAAATGAAATCCATCCAAATGAACAAAAGCCAATTGCATTGTGTCTTCAACGGGGGTGGGGGGAGGGAAGGTCGATGATGGCTACAGCTTAAACTTCGAGATAGAGTCAGCAGGATTGAGCATACATTACCAGATGGGGCTGATGTCAGAGTTCTGTGAAAATTCAGACAGGAAATGAAGATGGGCATGTAGGGAAGAGATGATTTTTACCCAAATAGCTGTCCCAGGTCATTACTAGTAGATAGAGATGCTTGTCTTACAGTTCACATAATACAACCTGAAAGTTCCAGTATTGAAATAAAGTCACACATCTTACCCGTGCCTAGTAAGGTGGTGTCATATGAAGTTCCCAAAAGACATCAGCCCTTCAAGACCACATCATAGAGAGAACATGGGCTGAGTGCACAGTGATGGACCTCGCCTTCTCTGTGCATCAGCGAGTCAGGAAGGGTGTGCTGAGCATAACGCCAGAGAAGCTGTGAGTCCTTCCATCTGTGTCGTATAACACATGACACTGGCTCAAGAAAGCTTAGAGAGCAGGTATGGCAAGAGCTGAGGGATAGATATGGAAGCTTATGTCACTGTTTTTAAAATAAAACAGAAGGTCAGGGAGCTGCTCAATAGATCAAACATTTGCTACACAGAAGTGAGGATCCCCAACACCCATGTAATTGCTGGGTGCATGTGGCTGTTTATAATCCCAGAGTTCAGGAGGAAAGAGATGGATCTCTGGAGCAACATAACTAGCTAGATTAGCTTCATCGAGGAGCCTGGCCTGAGGGAGAGACCTGCCCTTGGGAAGATGACCAAGGAAGACACCCAATGTCACCCTTTGATGTCCACACACACACATATGAGCTCACACACCTGTGAACACATACTAACAGGCACACACAACAGAGAAACAGAGAGAGAGAGAGACTGAGAGAGAGAATAAACAAAACAACCCTCTACACACACATATGAGCTCAACACATGTGAACACATACAAACAGGCACACAGCACAGAGAGACAGAGACAGACATAGACAGAAAGAGAGAGAGAGAGGAGAGAGAGAGAATAAAAACAACCAATGGCAGGTAAAGCAAAAAGAAAACACTTTCCAATGTGAGAGAGGATTTTTGACAAAAGCAAGCTGAAATGATGGAATAACTCTCCCAATTGTCCTGTAGGTAACCATGATGTTTCCCCGTGATGTATTCCAGATCTTGGCTTGGGCTGTGTGGGTAGTGTAATGTCTCCGCGCCTCTGGTTTGTACTTCAACCTGCCATCTGCTTCTATGGTGCATCTAGAAAATGGCACCTACAAAAGGGAACAGCAGTTTGGCACATGCAATTGTGGGGAGGAGTCATGGCATCATCTTCAAACTATGAGGACTTCCTGCAAGCTGCCAAGCAGAGACTCCAGCGGTGAAGAATGTCAGAATCACTGGGTCTTTTGCACGTTGGAAGGAACAATACAGAAATAAACTTGCAGCTTTACTGAAACAAAAAAGTACTGCTGAGCAGAGCCTGGGCCTTCGCAAAAGTCCTACAGACTTCTGCAGTCAGAGAATGGAGCCAAATCAGAGCGGATGGCTCGGTGGGGCCAGCAAGGCCTGGCAGAAGCGGTTTTAATTATGCTCCTCAGGTATGCCTCTGCAGGCATTTTGCTAAGGATATTTTCAAAGAGAACATATGAACACAAAAATAAAATGTGAATGGCTCCCAATTGTGCTGGTAGATCTCGAAAATAATGTTAGGAGGTTTTATTCTTCTGTTTTCAAATTTGCTAGCTGTCCTTAAACGCCATTATACTTTTTACAACTCTCTTAAGGGTGAGCAGAGGAGGAAAATTACTTTTTTTTTTTTTTTTTTGGTTCATTTTTTCTTCACTTCACCATCAACCTAAACTCCGAAAGTTCAATGTCAAATGAAACAGCGGAACTTTCTTAGAACACCTGGTGGAGATCGAAGTATGGGGCTGCAATGCAGATATGGGTCTAATGGGCTGTGAAGTGAAGAGGGGGCAGACACTTCCTATGATATGGTGAGGAACAGTGGCCCTGTCCATTCTTTATTCTGAAAAAAAGAAATGTCAAATGTTCTCTGTGTGTGCAGAGTGTGACGCTCCCAGCTGTCCTTGCCTTTGATCCGGTGTCAGCCTTGGTTCCTGGAGACCTAACTATAGGACAGCAAGGTCATTGTGAAGGTCACCATGGCTGCTCACAGACCACACCTCCTGGTTCTAGAAAAGAACACTGCTTTCTTCTCAGGGCTGAAAAGAAGAAACAGAAAGTGAGAGTCCAGGCACACAAAAATCGTTGCAAGCAGTATCACCAATCAAGCCTTAGGCTACGTGACAAATGCCATGCTCACCTGCCCGCCTCCCTCCAAATACAAAGTAGTCATTGGTTAGCTCGCCATATGTTCTCTTCTAAACATTTATTTACTTCCTATTTGCAAACAGAGAAAAAGAGGGGAAAGGGAGAAAGAGAGAGAGAGAAAGAGAGAATGGGTACACCAGGGCTTCTTGCCACTGCAAACAAACTCGACACACGCACTACTTTGTATGTCTGGCTTTACATGTTACTAGGGAATCAAATCCAAGCCATCAAGCTTTGCAAGCAAGTGCCTTTAACTGATGAACCATCTCTAGCCCCTCAACATATGTTTTTAATCTCTTCCTCTTGTCTGAAATATCATTCCCCTTTCCCCTTTTCTTTCCCCAACAAATGAGCTTCCATTGATTTTAAAGTTCGAATTACAATGCCATCTCTTCAAAAAGATTTCTCCAGCTATGTCAAGCTGGAGCATTCTTGTAGCATCTAATAAACACTCATCTTTTAGCAAGAACTGCGTAGTATCAGAATTAAATGGTGGCGTGTGGAATTGCAATCCTGGGATGGACATTTCCCCAAAGGAAAGCCTTATTCATCCTTTATCCCTAGAAACCAACAGCAGTCATTACTCAACAGTAGCATTGTATGAATAGTTGGAGGGGAATGAATGAACTGTTCTACCACTGTTACGTAGGCCCCACAATTGTGGGTTCATATGGGACTTTTACATAGGAGGGAACAATAATAGGCTCCTCCCCCCAAAAAATAAGTGGAACTAAGACACTTTTGAAATATTTTTCAGCTCTGACTTCCTATGATATTTAGGAATCAAACCTAAGCCATCAGGCTTTGCTAGCAAGTATGTTTAACTGTCAAGCCATCCCTCCAGTCCCTCACCATGTTTTCATCTCTTCTTCTTGTCTGAGCAGCATCAAATGGGACTGTCATAGTCAGCTCATGCCACTAGGATAAACCTCCAAACCAGGCACAGTTATAAGAGGAAAGGATTTATTGAAGCTACAGATCCAGGGGAAGTTCCATAATGGCAAAGAGGCTGCCCCTTTTCACAGGTCCAAGAAAAAACAGAGAGAAGTCATCACCAGCAACATACATATACAAACACACATACACATACACACACACACACACACACACACACACACACACACACACACACA
>PVHP010041877.1:0-15222 GCA_004024765.1 Zapus hudsonius
AGAAAAAAAACGAGGGTGTAATGGCGTGGCAGACTCACTGGAGGCCGGAAGGCGTGGGGAGGGGCTATGAAGAATCCCCTGGTCTTTTGAAAGAGAAAGAGAAGAAGAAAAAAAAAGCAATGGGGGAGGGGCGTGACAGACACACTGGAGGGCAGGGGGAGGGGCTATGAAGGAGCCCCCGGTCCCGGTGAAAGAGAGTGAGAGAGAAAAAAAAGCGATGGCGGAGGGGCGCGTCAGACGTGCTGGAAGGCGGGGGTGGGGGGGTACGAAGGAGCCCCCGTTCCCAGTGGAAGAGAGACAGAAGAAGAAATAGTAGCAATCGGGGAGGGATGCAGCTCACGGCGGGAGGAGGGGCTACGATGGAGCCCCCGGGACGGAGAGGTGGGCAGACGTGCTGGAGGCCGAAGGGCAGGGGGAGGGATGGTTGATTGAGAAAGAATATTAATATCAGAAATAAATTTTAAAAACCGACAAAAAGTTGAAAAAGAAAGACAGGCGAGTGCCCGGGAGGGGCGGGATAGACAGAGGGTGGGAGGGTGGGGGCCAAAACCCAAGGAAAGCCGGCACTCCGAAAGAGAGGCTCAGGCAGCAGGCAGCCAAAAGCCGCTCTGTCACAGCCTGCCCTGAGGACTCACTGCTTCGTGCGAGCTCTTTTCCACGCTGCCAGCTTCCAGTCGTGCAGATCCTGTGCTCGGAGGTGCCTGGAATTCAGTGCGTGGCCGCAGCTAATGTCCACGAGTTGGGTCCCTGCTGAAGACCCTGGCCCTAATTTCCCCGAGGTTTATGGCATGTCTGCTAGTCAGCCATCTTCCCCGGAAGTCTATATTGAGTTTTTTGAACTGTCAGAACTTGTCATGTTCAGAAAAATTTCTGTCAGTTTTTATTGCCTAGAAATATTTAAATCCCCTCCCCAAATGCCTCTTGCCACAAAATACACCTTTGCTTTGTTAGGGTCCACAAACCATCCAAATGAAGGCCACCACTCACGTATGTAAAAGTAAAAGCATTTATCTCAGGAAGCCAGCATGCAGGGGTCCACCCTCTAGCAAGAAGGGGACCCTGAATGGAATTCACAAGCACTTTTTAAAGCATGGAATCACAAGGTGGGGGGGATTTGAATTGCATCATGGGGTTGATGTGCTTTGAAGTGATTGATTCCCTATTGACTATTGCATTCCCTATTGTATATTAAAATAGCCAAAAAGGCCTGAACTTTGTGTCCCCCTGTCTAACATCCTCTGATTGTAACTGTTTCTCTTTAGTTATTAAATCAGAGGAGATTCCTATTATGTTACCTTCTGACCAGGTATCCTCTGGCTTGCAGCTGCTTCCCTTCAGTCATTGAAAAGGAGGAAATTTCCATTGTGCTCTTTATAGCCATTATGGGCCAAACACCAGGCATTAGTCTAAGTTTAGAGAGTCCTAGAGGCAAGCAGTTTTACAAAATTTCTTCATGGCCTCTCAGCTTTCCCCATTGGGAAGTTCCTAAGCATTTCTCTCTCCCTCTCTCTCTTTCTCTCTCTCATTCATGTACTTTATCTATTAATTAATTTATTTTACCTCAACGCAGTTAGGTTAATTTTTAATAAGGTTAGGTTTGGAGTATATTCATAGGTTTTATTATAAGTATTCCCTCCCTCTCTCCATTGATTTATTTTTTTCCCTTTTCAGGTTTTTAAAAATTAGTTATGAACTTTACTGTATGAATGAACATAGTGCATGTTGGTCTTATTCTCATCCAGTAATACTCTTGTATTGTATTATTCCCTACACCCATTCCATTGAGGGCCCTCCTAACTGGGGTTATTGATATCCACTGCGGAGTCATGAATGCACCAGTCAGTTTCAGTTTATGTGTAGGGGACAATGTCTCAGGATTCCCACCCTGTGGCTCTTGCAATCTTTGTGGCCCCTCTTCTGAAATATTCCCTCAGCCTTGGTGGGAGTGTTGTAAGTCTCCTTTAGTGTCAAGCTCTCTGTATTCTCTGAATTTTTGCTATAATGAATTTTGAGCATCTTCAGTATCTACCGCCATCTCCCCAGAGCAAGTTGTCAGGCTAGCAATGCAAGCAGCACTCATATTTAAATCCACACTTCCTCTGTAGTGTCTCCTGTGGCCTGACAGATGTGATGGGGATAACTTTTATCCTGCTGGGAAACTGAGTATTTTTCTTCTAGTACAGAAGGATCTTTGTTCTCCTGGGTATTTGCTGTCTGTGAAAAACAGATTCTCTACCAAGAGTTAGAACAACATGGATTAAAGGGGATAAGCATAATAAATTAAGAGGCATTTTGATGGGCATAGCCACTCTTCTTAGCTAAAGTTCTCTCTAGATTTTATGACCTTCCTATCCATGGGATTCTGACTTAGTTCTCAGTAATAAGAATGAGTTACATTCCATTGAGTTGTCCTCACATCCAATCAGAGAGCAGTTGATTGTCTGCATAGGCTCTGTGCCACTATTGTACAGGTGTGTACTTCTTGTCCAGCTGGTTGATTTTGTAGCATGCAACAGATCCCAACAGTTCATGCTGTCTTTGGCCACTATTCCCCCCACACACACACATAACACCACCATAGTAGCTCATGTGTATCACTTTCCAGCATTATGGGGGAATATCCATCATGGAGCTACCTTCCTTCTAAGTTCCAGCATGATCTCTCAATGTTCTGTGTCTGTAGCAATAGGGCCTTACCATTTAGCTCTGGCAGTAACTAAGTGCTTTGGCAATCAATACCCTGCATTGTTTTGGGGATCTCTTGGGTCTCCATGACTAATAGATCACTGTGGGGGAAGGGGGTAACACAGTTCTGGCACTGGTATTTCCCAGCCAGAGCCTATGAATGGTTTTAGGATTAAGTTTTCTCCACCCTCTATAGGGCACTTCTGCTCAGCTGATCCCCATTCCCCACAACACCATTTTAATTTGCTAACCAGGAGAAAGGTTTCTAAGTTACTTATTTGTGTGGTCACTAGATTTGCATAATTCCCTCCCACCCTCCTCTACCTATATCCCCCAAGACCCTTCCACCCCCATATTTTGTCCCTCTACTTACCTAAAGTGTCTCTTCCTCTCATCCCTCCCTGCTTCCTTTCTCTCCAAGCTTCATTCTAGGTCCATGCCAATACTCCTGATCCTCACCATAACTTACAATCAACTCAAGTTGTTCCAAGTTAGGGAAAATAGTTGAGAGAGAACAATAGATATTTGTCTTTCTGAGCCTGTGTGACCTTGCCCTAAGTGGCTTTTTAACATTGTATTTTATGAAGGAATTTTTCAGGCTTCTTATCTACAATTTGTTATGATTCCCAACACAAAATTGAATCATGAAGGAATATTTTTTTTTTAAATGAGTGTAAACTTATTCTGGTATTTGTTTCAAGCCAATTGTAGTAGTTTTATAATTCATGGCCCACTTGTGGATCTTTCAGAATTCCCTTTCTTGTGTCTTTTCAGGCAGTATTGGCTACAAGTGTGACTTGCATGGGATTTAAAAGACTGAAGTGAAGGAATATCTAGGTTTGTTTTCAAATGTCTATGTAAGTTGAGCCCTAATGTAGCACCCAGACAATTGGGCTGGCACGTTTGTTAATAAGGACAGGAGTCAAACCCCCAGCTCCTCCAGCTTTCACTAGATATGTTGCTTCAGCTTTAGGCTCTGGGTTAGAAGCAAGTGCATCTTGATGGCAGGCGCAATGGTTTTCTCTGTAGTTGAGGTTGAAAACCTTGATAAAGGGAGAGGCCAACATGTATTCCTGAGACAGATACAGGATCCACTTATTCCTTGAAGGTTGAAGTGCTCTGAGTTCCCACACTAGACAGTCACTGTACCTTCTCACTCCCCGGCCTATGATTCTAGGCTCAGCACCAAATGTGGAGGAAACAAATGAGCTAAGCCTGACTTCTCAGTAAGGTCTAATTATTGTAATAAAGCCGTTGCCTTGTTTGTTGTGATTGTGTTTCTTTGAATCAATTCTGACTGTCCCACCTGTTCATATGTCATATTCTTTTTTAAACTTTTAAATTTTTAAAAAGTTCCCATACATATTCAACATGTACCTTGATCATAATTCCTTCCCACTACCCTCCTTTACTTCTCCTCCATGACTCTCACTCCAATTAACTCCTTCTTTCCACTAACTAGTCCCTCTTCTACCATCATTTTTGGCCCTCATTTAGAGCAGCTCTTTTGTAGGTACTGTCAGTCACTGTGAAGTCATTCATGCTGTTGGGGACAGGCAATTCAGCATCTTAGTCAGCCTTGACAGATCAAAGGAACAGATGGACAAAAAGCCCCCTACTCCCTTCTCAGGAGAAAAAAAAAACATCACTGGTAAAGAAGGTCTGAGTTTAAAGGGATGTCTGTAAATAGACAACCAGATGGTTGCCATGAGATTAGAGTGACCACTTAGATGTGGCCAGGATGTGGGTTAAAAGGCCATTAGCCACCTGTGGGCCATAAAAAGATAGCAGATAACTGTTTAGTAAAGATAGCAGATAACTGTTTTGTAAAGATTGTAGCTAACTGTGAAGTTCACATGCTTGCCACCTGTATGCAATAAAATTAATAGATAACTATGAAATGGCATAAGCCTGTCAACTCAAACCTATAAAACCTAGTGAAGAAGGCAGTAGAGGGGTCCTGGGTCAGAGGTTCAACTTTTGAACCCAGACCCAGACCTCAGCATGCTGCAATAAACCTCGCTGTGTGACTTGCATTATCATGTGTGTCTTCTGTCCTGTGAGAAATACTTGACCTCAGACCTCAACATTTGGAGGCTCCTTGTCTGGGATTAGACCTCTCCTCAAGGAACAGACACTCTCAATACCGAGATTCAGGGAAACTGCGGAAGGAGGATTGGCCACCTCCATCTGGAGGGACTAAGAGGTCCCAGTCTGGTTGTGGTTGAGAATTCTCATCTGGTGGAAAGAAAGGGCTGTGACCCTGGAGATTCCACTGTCGGAAGCCAAGGGAGATAACCCTGGCAGTCAGGAGCCAAAGCGACGACCTCAGTGGACCCCATTTGGGCTAATTTCTGGTAAGGATCCTCATCTGGGTGTGAATGATGCGAATGACACTAAGCCTGTGAGATTGGTGTGGCTGACTGGCCGGTGGATGTGGGAGAGTCCTGTGCGAATCTGTTTTGCTTCCAGTATTGTGTCTTTTGTTCTCTTTTCTCTTGTGTTACCCTTCCTTTTGCTCACTATGGGACAAACTCAGGTTACCCCAAAGATTCCCCTCTTGAGTCATTTCTCCAAAGTCAACTCCAGAAGGCGCACTTATGGTGTGGAGCTGAAAAGAGGTAAGTTTGACTCCCTTTGTTCAGCCAAATGGCCAAATTTTAATGTAGAATGGCCACCACAAGGAACCTTCTCTCCAGACATAATTACAAAGGTCCGAGACGTTATCAACAGACTTGGTACCCAGGGCCATCCTGACCAGTTTAATTACATCTTGGTGTGGCAGGCCCTAATAGAAAATCCCCCTTCATGGCTGAAACCCTTCATCCACGACAGGGAGAAAGAACCTCCCAAGGTATTGGCAGTTACTAAGGCTAGCCCCAAGCCTCCTCAGCCAGGTGTCACTGCCTCAGAACCCACTAGTCCACCTGGGAAGTCCATTTTGCAGGAAGAATCAACTCTTTTTTTATTGTCCATAATGAGTTACAATATTTAGTGGGCAAACAATGAGAAGTGATTTACATATTCAATGATATGCCGATAAAAATCCCAACCTCTTTCTTCACAGACATAGAAAAAATAATCTCTAAATTTATTTGGAAGGGCCAAAGACCTCGCATATCTAAAACTATTCTAAGTAAAAAAAAAAAAAAACTACTCAGGAGGTATCACCATCCCTGACTTCAAAATATACTACAAAGCCATAGTAACTAAAACAGCATGGTACTGGCATAAAAACAGACAGACGGATGAATGGAACAAGATTGAAGACCCAACTTTAATTGGAAGTAACTTCAGTTATTTGGTTTTTGACAAGGGGGCTAACAATGTACGCTGGGCTGAAGATAGCATCTTCAACAAATGGTACTGGAAGAATGGGATAAACACATGTAAAAAAATGAAAATAGACCCATTCCTTTCACCATGCACAAAAATCAACTCCAAATGGACCAGAATCCTTAATATAAACCCGATAACCCTGAACACCTTGGAAGAAAAAAATAGGAGGAACTCTACATGAAATAGGAGTAGGGAAAAATTTCCTGAGCAAATCTCCAGCAGCCCAGGAAATACAACAAACACTAACCAATGGGACCTGATCAGGCTCAAAAGCTTCTGTACAGACAAACAAACCATACTCAGAGCCAATAGACCCCCTTCAAATTGGGAGGTGATTTTCACCAGCTACAATTCAGACAGAGGTCTAATTTCCAAAACGTACAGAGAACCAAAGGAAAAAAAAATTAATGACAAAAACCCAAAATGCCCCCTCACAAGAATCAACTCTTTACCCATCCCTGCTAGATCTTGATCTAGAGGGAAATCCCCCACACTATGCAGCTGCAGGACTGCCGGCTGCTGCCTGAGGCTGCGGAACTTCCAGAACACCCCCACTCATCTGCCTCTCAATCTGCACCCCCGGCCCTGACCACAGGACCGGCATGGGGGCCCAGATATCGCAGGCACTGAGAGGAGGCCCCAGAAGAAGAACCTCCTTCCACTTCAACCGGGGTCCATTCCTCCCAGTCTGAGCATTGGGCAGCACGGGTCCCAGTGGGGAATGTACTTATCAGCATTGGCCCTTCTTAAGTAGTGACCTATATAATTGGAAAGCCCAGCACCCTCCCTTCTTGGAGGATCCTAGGGGTCTAACTGATCTGTTTGAATCTATTCTGCACACTCACAGTCCCACTTGGGATGATTGCCAACATTTACTCAAAATTTTGTTTACCACTGAGGAATGAGAGCGAATCCTCACTGAAGCCAGGAAGAATGTCCCCGGCGACAATGGACGGCCGACTACCCTGCCAAACCTGATTGATGAACATTTTCCTTTGAACAGACCCGAGTGGGATTTTGGGACTGTGGAAGGTAGGGAGAGTCTCCATATATACCGCCAGACTCTTTGGTCAGGTCTCCGGGCTGCAGCACGCTGCCCCACCAATTTGGCGAAAGTGAAAGCAGTTAAGCAGGGGGAAAATGAAAGCCCAGCCATGTTTCTCGAGTGCCTCTATGATGCTTATAGGGAGTACACCCCCTTGGATCCAGTAGCAGAGGAAAACCAGTCAGCGGTAATAATGTCCTTCATAAACCAGGCAGCCCCAGATATTAGAAAGAAGCTATACAAACAGGAGGGACTTGGGGAAATAACCATTTGTGATTTGATGAAAGTGGCAGAGAGGGTTTTGAATACTCGTGAGACTCCAGAGGAGAGGGAGGACAGAATTAGAAAAGAAAATCAGGAACTCCAGGAGAGGATTCAAAAAGAGGACAGAGAGCACTAGAGTAAGAAGAGCAGGAGACAATAGAAGGAGATGGCAAAGACTTTGTTGGCAGGCATCCAAGGAGTTGCTGGGAATGGATTTAAACCAACTGGACCCCCTAAGACCAGACCCAAACTAGAGAGAGGGCAATGTGCTTACTGTAAGGAATATGGGCACTGGAAAAGAGAATGCCCTAAACATCAGGGACAGCAAAGACAGGGACACAGATCTGGCAAGGACACCCAAGTCCTGATGGCAGGGATGGATAGTGATTAGAGGGGACTGGACTGAGATCCCTTCCCCGAGTCTTGGGTAACAATGGACGTGGAGGGGAAGCCAGTATTCATCCCAAAAGACTAGGCTAGTGCAGGGAGTGACTGGATCCAGGGCATATCGATGGACCAGTAAGCATGGGTAGATTTGGGCAGGCACCAGGTGACTCATTCCTTCTTAGTTATCCCTGAGTGTCTGGCTCCTCTTTTAGGGTGTGATTTGTTATTGAAGGTGAAGGCTCATATTCACTTTGAACTAAATGGCATCAAAGTGATGGATGGCAAGGGACAGCTTCTCCATGTATTGACTATGTCTCTAGCAGATGATCATTGCCTGTTCGCTACACAGAGCCCCCCACTATTAGATGCATGCCTCCAAGAGATGACCTATTGGATCCACACCTACCCTCAGGCCTGGGCAGAAATAGTGGGGGTGGGACTGGCAGCACACCGTGCTCCAGTGATAATGGAACTCAAGGCTTCTGCCTAGCCCATCCAGGTTTGTCAGTATCCCATGTCCCCTGAGGCACAAAAGTGAATTGCCCCTCACATTAACAGTCTCCTAGAGGCTGGAATACTGCAACCTTGACGTTCCGCCTGGAATACCACACTTCTCCTTGTAAAGAAACCTGGGGGAATGGATTACAGGCCTTTTCAGGATTTCAGGGAAGTAAATAAAAGAGTCAAGGCTATTCACCCTACTGTTCCTAACCCTTATACACTGTTGAGTCATTTACCCCTCTCTCATGTTTGGTATACCACTCTAGATGTAAAGGATGCATTCTTTAGAATAACCCTGGCACCCAGAGCCATGCCTCAGTGACTCTCTTACAATACGTGGATGACATAATCTTAGTCACGCCCTTGGAAGCTGAATGCTGACAGGCCACTGGAGACCTCCTCTAGGAATTGGAGAGGCTAGGTTATTGGGCTAGCGCAAAGAAGGCTCAGATATTTAGACGAACTGTCACCTATCTGGGTTATGAATTAAGGGAAGGGACCGGGTGGCTGACAGATGCCATGAAAGAAACTATTCACAGACTTCCAGTCCCCACCTCTGCCAGGGAAGTCTGAGAATTCCTGGGAACAACAGGCTACTGCCGGCTCTGTATAATGGAGTATGCTGAACTGGCAAAGCCCCTATATGAGGCAACAAAAGATAAGACCCTCTTGACTTCGGGGCCAGACCAACAAAAGGCCTGTGAAGGGCTCAAGGCCGCCCTCCTGAGGGCCCCATCCCTGGCGCTGTGGGACCCATTGAAACCCTTCACCCTGTTTGTTGATGAAAAGAAGGGAATAGCAAAAGGGATACTGATGCAGTGCCTGGGACCCTGGAAGTGTCCAGTTGCCTATCTTTCTAAAAAGCTAGACCCAGTGACAGCAGGCTTGCCCCCATGTTTGCAGATTATAGCAGCAGTAGCCCTAATAGTGAAGGATGCTGATAAACTGACTTTTGGACAGCATATGAAGATAGTAACCCCTCATGCAATAGAAGTGGGTCCTGAATCACCCCCCAAGGTCAATGTATGACTAATGCCCAGCTGACTCACTACCAAGGGCTTTTGCTTGGTGCTCCTTGCATCATCTTTTCTGAGCCCACCTCCCTGAACCAGGCTACCCTGCTGCCAACCCCAGATCTGGAGGCTCCCTTGCCTGACTGCCTGGAAGTCATGGCCGAGATCACCCAGGTGCAATCTGATCTCCAGGAAGTTGCCCTTCCAAACAGTGAGTTGATATGGTACACAGACAGGAGTAGTTTTGTGACAGATGGAATGAGGAGGGCAGGCGCAGCAGTGGTAGACCAAGCTGGGAAGATCATATGGAGTGCTCCTCTCCCCCCAGGCACTTTGGCCCAGAAGGCCAAACTGATCACACTGGCAGAGGCACTAGAACGAGCCGAGGGAAGATGAGTGACTATATACACTGATAGTTGGTATGCTTTTGGCACTGTACATGTCCATGGCGCCATCTATCGAGAAAGAGGCTTCATAACTGCAGAAGGAAAGGGAGTACGCAATCTCCCAGAGGTACAGAGACTGTTGGATGCGGTACAGAAGCCCCAGGCTGTGGTCATCTTTCACATTCCGAGCCACCAGCCCACCAGAACTCCAGAGGCTGAAGGAAATTGCTGAGCCGACAAAGAAGCCAAGAAGTCAGAGATGGGGTCTCCGGTCTTAGCACTCATCCTGCTGGCACCCGAGCTGCCTCCCCTGCCCCCACAACATGACTACACGCTGGAAGCCCTGAACTGGATCAGGAGTCATCATTGCATGGAGCCCGATGAACAAGGATGGCACTGGGACGCAGAGGGAAGACTGATCCTGACATTGAAATTGGGACTGCTCCTCCTCTCCAATTTGAACCAAGCCACCCATATGGGGAAGAAAAAAACTGCTAGCACTGCTCGAGTCTGGTCTCCTCCGGTTCCCCAGCAAACAGCCCGAATCCAGGAAATTGTGGACCAGTGTGTTGTGTGCCAGGCTATGAAGCCCAGTAGGAAGGGCCCCCTACATTCAGGTACAAGGGTACAGGGGAGGGCACCAGGATGGAATTGGGAGGTGGATTTCACTGAGGTAAAGCCCAGGAGGTACAGATACAAGTACTTGTTGGTGATGGTAAACACATTTTAGGGGTGGGTTGAAACCTTCCCCACTAAAAGGGAGACTGCCCAGGTGATGGCTAAAGCACTGATAGAGGAAATTATACCCAGATACGGGATCCCTGAGACCTTATGCTCTGATAATGCCCCGGCTTTCATTAGTAAGCTTTTACAAGGACTATCCCAGGTAATGGGGATCAATTGGAAACTACATTGTGAATATAATCCCCAGAGCTCTGGACAGGTAGAGAGGATGAATCAGACCTTGAAGGAGACCTTATCTAAATTAGCAATTGAGACTGATGGAGACTGGGTGACTCTCCTACCTTATAGTGTGTTCCGGGTTCAAAATTCACAGTACATACAGGGGTTGACACCCTTTGAAATTTTGTATGGGGCTCTGCCCCCTATCATGATTCAGACTCTGTCAAACCAAGACCTTAACATAGCCCCAAATTATTTGGCCAGTCTTAAGGCTCTCCAGGAGGTCCAACAGGGGATCTGGCCCATGGTGCACTCTCTGTATGAGACAAAGAATTCCCCCAGCCTGGAACATGGTATCACCCTGGGGATTGGGTATGGTTTAAGAGACACAGGGCCCAAACTCTAGAAGGAGATGGAAAGGTCCTTATGTGGTTATTCTGGCCACTCCCACTGCATTAAAGGTAGACGGCACCGGACCTTGGGTCCATCATTCTCACGTGTGTCATGCCACACCATCTGAGAAAGAAGAAGCCAAACTCTGGAGAGCGTGTGGAGTACCAGACAACCAGCTGAAGTTGCAACTCTCCTGAGCACCGAGATATCATGAGTCAGACACCCAGCCTGAGGATGGGATGGCAGCTGATCATCTTGATTCTAATCGTCACGAGGGACATGACCTCCGCTGAACTCAGTCCCCATCAGCCATATAAACAGACTTAGATTATCAGGAATGGTGAGACTCATGAAACTCTGAATAGCACCTCCCACATTGCCCCCCTTTACTCCTGGTGGCCGGACCTATACTTCCATCTAAGACCCTTGATAGGAAACACATGGGATAGATACTTTCTCAGACAACAGGGATTCTTTGCCTGTCCTGGCCACAACAGGGAAGATATTAAAACTTGCAGGGGAATAGCTCATGGGTTCTGTAAAAGCTGGTCATGTGTCTCCTCAAATGATGGAAAAATTTCCTGGAATTCCCCCAGGAATGGGGACCTAATTTCCCTTAAATTTTCCTTAGACATACCCAGACATCAGTTAAACACCAACCTCCCCTGGTTCAGAAAAGAAAAACACCGGTGTGATCTAATTAGGCTGACATTCACAGAACAAGGAAGGACAGATAGACAATGGGTCTCAGGTCTAATGTGGGAAATGTCCAATTATGATTATACGAGCTCTAGATACTCCACTGGGACATTGCAGGTGATACTGAAAATAGAGAGCCCCCCAGAAGCCTCTATCCCCATAGGGCCCAATGAAATCTTGGCCCCCAGCTACCCCCCTCCACATGTTACTACTATTGAGCCTGCACACACTCCTTGGCTGGGTCCTGGTCCTACTAACCAATCCCCAGAGGATCCTCTCTGGAAGCTCATGTACATTATGTATGGGGCTTTGAATGCTACCAGCCCAAATTTTACTACATTGTGATGGCTATGTTATGATGTAAGACCTCCTTTTTTGAGGCAGTGGGACTGAACAATACTTATAACTTGTCAGAACAGGAACACCCCCCTCAATGTTCTTGGGGGGAAAGAAAAGTTGGAATAACCTTGATCACAGGAAAAGGGGGCCTGTTTAGGACAGGTACCTAAGAGGAGGCAAGAATTATGTACCATACTCCACGAGATGTCTAATTGGGGCACAAACACCAAATGGATAATTCCCGCAAATGAGGGATGGTGGGTATGTTCAAAGACCGGCCTGACCCCATGTCTGTCAACTTCAGTTTTTAATGCCACCAATGAATTTTGTGTCCTGGTAACTGTGTTGCCCCATATCCTATATCATTCAGAGGACAGCATGTATCATTACTGGGACAAAGATTATAATCGGGAAATCAAGAGGGAGCCCATCACTGCTCTGACCCTATTTGGCCTAGGTCTAGCTGGAGTGGGAACAGGCATAGCATCCCTAGTAACTCAACAGACAGGAATGGCCTCCTTCCAGGCGGCTATAGATGAACATTTAGAAAGGATAGAAACTTCTATTAATCATCTGGAAAAGTCTCTTACTTCCTTATCTGAGGTAGTGCTCCAAAATAGGAGAGGATTAGACTTGTTATTTCTCCTGCAAGGAGGGGTAGGTGTTGCATTAGGAGAAGAATGCTGCTTTTCTGCTGATCATTCAGGGGTCATAAAAGAATCCATGACTAAAGTAAGTGAAGGTATAGCTAAAAGAAAATGAGAAAGAGAAGTGGGAGAGAACTGGTTTGAGTCTTGATTTAACAAGTCCCCATAGATGACAACCATGGTTTCCACTCTATTGGGCCCGTTACTTATCCTGCTGCTGATACTAACCTTTGGACCATGTGTTCTTAACCGACTTATAGCTTTTGTAAAGGAAAGGGTGAGCACAGTCCAATGATGTAACAATCTTGCCTGAGTAACAATGATGTTACTCAGGCATGAATACCAAAGAGTCCCCAACCATGAGAGCCTTTACCCACCTAAACCAAATGAGCAGGATTCCTCATTATGACCAAAGAAAGGGGGGATGTTGGGGGCAGGAAAATCACGCCTTAGTCAGCTTCAACATCAAAGGAACAGATGGACAAAACACCCCTACTCCCTTCTCAGGATGAAGAAAAAAAAACATCACTGGTAAAGAAGGTCTGAGTTTAAAGGAATTTCTGTAAATAAACAAACAGATGGATGCCATGAGAATAGAGTGACCACTTAGATGTGGCCAGGATGTGGGTTAAAAGGCCATGAGCCACCTGTGGGCCATAAATAATAGCAGATAACTGTTTAGAAAAAATAGCGGATAACTGTTTAGTAGAGATTGTAGAGAACTCTGAAGTTCCATGCTTGTAACCTCAAACAGCCACCTGTATGCCATAAATTAATAGATAACTATGAAATGTCACATTCCTGTAGACTCAAACCTATAAACCTAGTGAAGAAGGCAGAAGGGAGGTTCTGGGTCAGAGGTTCAACTTTTGAGCACAGACCCAGACCTCAGCATGCTGGAATAAACCATACTGTGTGACTTGCATTATCGTGTGTGTCTTCTGTTCTGTGAGGAGTGCTCGACTTCGGACCTCAACAATGCAATGGTCACTGTGTGTTTGAAAGATAGCATCCAAAAGCACTCCTCCCCATCCTTTGGCTCTTGAATTCTTTCCACAACCTCTTCCATAGTGGTCCGTGAGTCTTGGATGGTGTGATAGAAAAGTCTCACTTAGTGCTAAGTACTCCACTGTCACCTCTTTTCAGCACCTTTATGAGTATTGAGTCACACCACTGATCACCACCATCTGAAAAGAGAAGTTTCTCTAACAATTGAGAGTAGTATTAATATATAGGCATAATTATAACTATTTAGAGGGAAATCTAGCTGACATAATATATACATTTTGCCAAGCCACAGAAATAATTCCCCACACACAGGGCTTGTGAACTCCCAAGCCATAGACTTTTGATGAGGTTTGCAGTACTTGGTATGAATTTCCTCCCATGGAGCAGACCTCAAATTCAATGAGAGAGCGCTTCACAAATTTGCATGTCATCCTTGTGGAGGGGCCATGCTAATCTTCTCTGTATCATTCCAATTTTAGTATATATGCTGCCGAAGTGAGCACTCAATGAGATTGCTCTTGATGACTCCTATAACAGACATTCCACCATGGTACCAGTTAGAACATTTTACCTGTCTGGCCAACCTTAGAGCTTATAGGATCCACTTCTGGTTAAGTCTATGGATGGCTTTACCCCCCCCCCCAGCAGGCTTCACAGCACTTTCAAGCATTATGACAGCTAGTCAACATGGAAGAGGCTTTTAGTTCAGCTCTAGCTTGATTTCTCAGTGCCTTGTAGTCAAAGCACATAGTACCTTCAGCCATAAGGTTTTATCATCTAGTTCTGGTGAGCAGTCAAGAGACTTGGCAATAGCCTGGGTTGTTTAGGGTGGGTATCAGGGACCTCCCTGACCTACAACTTACTGAGGGGTGCCCCTTCCCTGGCAATGGTGTTTTCTGTAACTATCTATAGCTTCTGAGCACATTGTGCACATGTTCTTAACTGGTCTGAGGAAAAGTGCAAGTGGTATTTAAGCCCCTACAACTGGAGTGAGCATGTGAGCACTGATCTATGGGAAACTCAAGATGGTCACTTGAGAAGAAATGACATTGAACAGAAACTAACAGACCTGCCTTTAAATCTCTGCTCATTTTTAAATAGTGGAGAATTGTTTCATAGTTCTCATTTTAATGGCTGATTTCTTATTCTAGGCAATCAACTTGATTTTTCTCCCTGATTTCATTATTCTGAATGGCCATATATCAAAGTCTCTTGACTAATGCTGTTAAATTGTCATTAAGATTTTTATAACTTGTTTCCATATTCATGGGAGAACAAGGAAATTACTATGAATATGTTTTTTTTCCTATACTGATTGTCTATGGCCAAAAAAAATCACATAGAAATATCATTTTTTCCCCTTCCATCCTTCCTTCCTTCCTTCCTTTCTTCCTTCCTTCTTTCTTTTTTTGAGGTAGGATCTCATTCTAGCCTAGGCTAACCTGTTATTAACTATGCAGTCTCAGGCTGGCCTGGAATTTATGGCGATCCACCTACCTTTGCCTCCCATGTGCTGGGATTAAAGAAGTGTACCACCATGGCCTCAAATGTCAACCTTTTTTTATTGTCCATAATGAGTTACATTGTTTAATGGGCTAACAATGAGTTGTTAT
>PVHP010041878.1:0-15217 GCA_004024765.1 Zapus hudsonius
CAAGTGCTTCCCTCTTTAATCCTATCTCCCAGCTTTGTCTCAATTTACTATGTGCAGATTCCCACTTGGGATATGCCACATGGGCTCGAAGTACACAGGCCCTTCTGACTTCACTTTCCAACCCTGCTATTCTAACTTTAGTCTCTAAGCTTCAATTTCTCCCGAACTTCCACCTTTCTGAAATATGTTGTCCACATAAAAATGTTCCGGTCTTCCTTTCCAGGTCCAAATTCCCTTTAAATCAATTCCACAAATTGTGATTTTTGCCTCAAATAAGCTCAGTAATTCATAATTTGTTCTTCTTGGATCCTTATTATTCTTCATTAAAGATTAGGAAAGAACTCAAAACTTGGGTTTATAAATCTGGGAGACTCTCCCCAACCCCAGAAGTTCCAAATCAGTATGGTTCTAGTGAATAAAAAAAAATAGAAACCATAAGCCCATGAATAGATGTTGTGAATAGATGTTGAAACATTTTTACAGAAACATGTCAAAGAACCTTACAAAATTAACATCCATTTTAAGAGATTAAGTTGCTGTCTTCCACATTTTTACATAAAATTACTAGAAAAATGCACATACTCTTAGTATAAATAGGAGAAACATAAATATTGTATTACTCATCAGTTTAAAAGTGACAGACCATGGTCTTCAGCCCCTTTAACTCGATTTCCATGTTTTTCCTGAACACTTCCTGGAGCCTCAAGGTAAGTTATTTATTTCATGAAAGCATATATTACCCGCAGGGAAGATACGGGATCTCTCAGCAACGACAGCAGCTTTTTGTCTTTTCTAGTAATTTCTCCCTTAATCTCCGGATTGTCTAAGAAAAGAGAAAAAAAGGCCACAATATTGATTAAAGAAAAGGAAAAACAGTAAACCCTTAAAATAGGCCTTTTTAATTCTTAAAAAGCACAGCGTTTGGAAATTGTTTAAATGTTAAGTCAGAACCCCAGGCCAGGCTGGAGCGCCCGGACGCGTCCTGCCACCCGCGTCCGCACCCCTGCCGTGGGCAGCGGCCTCCCGTGTCCGCCCCACTCAAGGCTCATGTGCTCCCGCGGCAGGCTCCGGGTGGACGGGTGCCGCGGAGCCAAGGACGGATTCATCTTGCTGATCTCCCGTTCCGCGCGGTTCTCCAGGTTGAAGCTCCGGAAAGCGCGAGCCACCACAGCCCCCATCACTACACCATGACGCACCTGGGAAAGTCGGCACGGGTGACCAATGGCGCACGGAGCATGCGCACGGCCGCCGGGAGCTCCGGGAGCACGTGCGCCCCCTGGCGGCCCGGAGGACGCCCCGCGGCGGCTCCTGGCGGACCCCGCAGCCGAGGCTTCACGCGGTGAGGCCTGCCATTGGTTCAAGCATCCCACGTGACCACGATGCGTAGTCCAGTGTTGAAAGGCAAAAGTCAGGGAAGGTCAGTGCAGCGGACAGGCTGTCCCTGCCAGGCAGGTGCAGTGTCTTTACACCCATGCTCTCTATGCACCTGACGGCGAACTTTCCCTTCCCTTTATTTTCATTACTAATTGGACTTACTTCCCCATTTCTGAATAGGTTTCTGTGATATTTAAGATTCTTGGGAAATTGTAATTTAAAAAATAAAAGCAACCAGAAAATATTATTATGTGATGTTACGTTCCTCGCAGACTATACCTGCAATTTTTTTTTCATGTTCCTGGTTCACTTTAATGAAATAGAATAGACTGGTTGATTTTAGCCAGTTTTTTTTAATTAAAAAAAAAACAACAGCCTGGTGTAGTGGCCCAAGCCTTTAATCCCAGCACTAGGGAGGCAGAGGTAGGAGGATTGTTGTGAGTTCGAGACCAATCTGGGACTACAGAGTGAGTTCCAGGTCAGCCTGGACTAGAGTTGAGACCCTTCCTAGGGGGGGAAATTAATTTAAAAATTGAAGAAAATAAACATTTTATTCTTAAAAAACATATAATTAGCTAGACTGTTCAATCATAATGAAATCAGTGCGAGGAACACAGCTTCCACAGTTTATCTGAAGCATTTTCACAGAGACTAGTAATTTGGAATAAAATAAAACTGGCATCCTCTAGTAGTGTTAATTAGTAAGTGATCCTGAAGGTGTCAGGTTGTTCCAAGATTTCCATCTTGAGCCTTTAAACAAGTTTATCATTCAGTGGTTTTTTTTTTTTAATTTGTATTTTTAGTGAATTTCTATGGGCCCAAGAGATTTTCATTGCCTTCATTGCATTTAATGTATACTTTAAGAAATGTGTTGATTCAACTCACCACCTGTTAAAATATATCAAAAGTGAATATGTCATTTTCATGCAATTTCTCCAAGGAAAAAGTCATGCTGACAGAAATTGCATGGAGTGTCCAGGCCGGGGAGATTACTTACTGCAAGTATTCCTGGGACTCCCATATTCAGGCAGAGCTTTGGATCCTGAGATGAGCTCCCAGCTTTACCTGCCTCTGAGTGGAGCTCCTCAGGCCCTCAAGCCCACAGCCAAATGGACATGCTCCACCACAGCCCACAGTTGGCTGTCACTTTTTGAGAACTGTCTGGGAAATATCACCTGAAACCAAAAATGCTTAACTCCAGCTCTTCTTGTCAAGAACAAAGAATTTTAAGACTTTTCCTCTTGCTTATAATAAAAGGGTTGAAACCAGGGTTCTCCGGAGTTAGTGTAAGTAGGGTGGTGCTTAGAAGTGAGCTTAGATCTGAGCAGAGTGTCAGATGAGGTGTTTATGATAATGAGTGATGCTGATGAACCCCAGGAATTGTCAATGCACTTAAGGATACGTTTTTAAGAATAGAGATTTCTGGTTTTTGTTTCCTGCTGAGCAATGCTAGTCCAAAGCAGGTACCAAAACAAATGACAGATGAGAAGAAAGGCTGGAGGCTCAGCCCTGGGCAGACTAAAAGCTAGCCAGAGTGAGTCCTTGTGCAAGTTACTAGCTCTGGTTGAATCCACTTTCCTCACCTCAAATTTGGATTAATGGGCCAGATTGAGACCCTACCTCAAACACTCCCCCAAATGGATTAATGGTAATGAATAAGTAACAATTTTATTGTTTCATATTCTTTATATTTATTGTCAATAATTAGACACATTGCATGAGCAAGTCTTATGGTGATATCCCCATTTCCCTTCTCCCTGTTACCACCCGGATGTGGGCCTTCCTACATGGGCTTGCTGGGCCAGTCCATCGGATAGGGGGATAAGGATTGTACCAGAAGTAGCCAGATTTTTTTTTCTCTCTCCCTCCCACCACCATGGCTCTTACAATCTTTCTGCCTCCTCTTCTCAGATCCCTGAGTCATGGTGGGTGAGTTTTAGGTCTGCTTTACTGTTGAGGTCTTAAGAGTCTGTGGACTTCTGCTTTGGATTGTGTTGGGTATCCTCAGTGTCTGTCCCCATTATCCTTTTACAGGTTATCTGACTTGCTGTGGAGGAAGAAGCTCTCTTGCTCATCTCACCACTTCCTCAAAGGTTTTGTTTGGGCCCTAGATAATGAGTTAGGGGTGGTTCATCTCCTGCCTGGGTGACAGGCAACATCTCCAGTCCTGTTGGTGGGACTGGATTGCCCACAGTTCTCACTGCCTTCTGAAACATACAAACAGAAACTCCAACGGAGAGTGAGATCAGTATAGGATAAATGAGACAAACTTTGTAAATCTGTCTAGATTCAAATGGGTATAGCCTTTCTGTAGATCTCTGGTTAGTGGGGCTTTCTCCTTGGAGCCCAGGTTCTTGGTTTTCATATGAGATTACCATGAATCGCAGTTCCAGTTAAGGGTTACCTGCCTCTGAGCAGATCTCTTAGTCAATTAACAAGCCATTGATTACCCACTCAGGTTTAATGCCACTATAACAATTTTAATTTAAATGTCAAATCCAGTGTAAGCTAGGAATACGACATTGAATATTGAGTCGGTTTTTTCATTTTCCAGAGAGACGTCTGGAAAAGAACTAAAACCTAGTTGCAGCTTTGGAGAATGGGTGACGGGTAAAGATAACATAGATGTCTGAAAGTAAAATCAGGATCATTAGTCAAACATTTAACAACAATATAGGTAGTCTGAATTCTTCACTATAATTATAATATAATATAATATAATATAATATAATATAATATAATATAATAATATAATAACGTGGTGGCATTACTGGGCTCTTTACAGGAGTTATCCCAACATTTTTTCCTAACAGAAGAATAGAAGCCACAATAGCTGAAATTACACCTTTAAGTTATTACATAAGTCCAATGATGACCATTTGATAGCATTGGAATAAACAAATAAAATAGAAACCATTTTCAAACTCACAATGTTTTTAGATGTGGGAACCTTATTTTAGAAAATTAACACCAGTCAATAAGTGTAATACATCACATTAATCGGCTCAACCACAAAAACCACATGGTTATTTCAATAGATGCGGAGAAGGCCTTTGACAAAATTCAAAACCACTTCATGTTCAAAGCTCCGGAAAGAATAGGCATAGATGGCCTATACCTCAATTTAATAAAGACAATTTACAAAACTCCTAAAGCACAAATCATTCTCAATGGGGAACGACTCAAGGAGTTCCCACTCAATTCAGGAACAAGACAGGGGTGTCCACTCTCACCACTGCTATTTAACATAGTGCTTGAAGTTCCAAACCAAGCGATAACACAGTAGAAGGGCATAAAAAGGATACAAATTGGGAAGAAAAAAATTAAACTATCCCTCTTCATAGATCACATGATTCTTTTTTTAAAAAATATTTTATTTATTCATTTTCAAGCAGAGAGAGAGAGAGAGAGAGAGAGAGAGAGAGAGCACCAGGGCCACGACCTTGTGGGTCTGGCTTATGTGGGACCTGGGGAATTGAACCCTGGGCATTAGGCACTGGACACAAGTGCTTTAACCGCTGAGCCATCTCTCCAGCCCCACATGATTCTTTATATATCAGACCCAAAGAATAGTATCAGTAACCTCTTGAAGGTGATTAATGCCTTCAGCAATGTGGCAGGATACAAAATTAACACACAAAAATCAGTTGCCTTTCTATATGCAGAAGACAAGCAGGCAGTAAAAGACATCAGAGAGACTGTCCCATTTTCTATATCCTCAAAGAAAATCAAATGTCTTGGAATATCACTAACCAAGGTTGTAAAGGACTTATATAAGGAAATATTGAAACACTCAAGAAGGAAATAGAGGAGGACGTGAGAAGATGGAAAGATATTGCATGCTCATGGTTAGGGAGAATCAATATACTAAAAATTGCAATCCTTCCAAAAGTGATTTACAGATTCAATGCCATGCCAATAAAAATCCCAACCTCTTTCTTCACAGACATAGAAAAAATCATGTCTAAATATATTTGGAAGGGCAAAAGACCTCGGATAGCCGAAACTATTCTAAGTTAAAAATCCTACTCAGGAGGTATCACCATGCCTGACTTCAAAACATACTACAAAGCCACAGTAACGAAAACAGCATGGTACTGGCATAAAAACAGAAAGATAGATCAATGGAACAGAATTGAATACCCAGCTTTAAATAGAAGTAACTTCAGTTATTTGTTCTTTGACAAGGGGGCCAACAATGTATGCTCGGCCAAAGATAGCATCTTCAACAAATGGTGCTGGAGGAATTGGATAAACACGTGTAAAAAAATGAAAATAGACCCACTCCTTTCACCATGCACAAAAATCAACTCCAAATGGATCAGAGACCTTAATATAAATCCAGTAACCATGAACACCCTGGAAGAAAAAATAGGAGGAACTCTACATGATATAGGAGTAGGGAAAAATTTCCTGAGCAAATCTCTAGCAGCCCAGGAAATACAACGAACACTTAACCAATGGCACCTGATCAGGCTCAAAAGCTTCTGTACAAACAAACCATACTCCGTGCCAATAGACCTCCTTCAAATTCGGAGATGATTTTTGCCAGCTACAACTCAGACAGAGGCCTAATTTCCAGCACCTACAGAGAACTCAAAAAAAATTTTAAAAAATGCCCCCTCACAAAATGGGGTTCTGATCTCAAAAGAGAATTCACGGAGGAGGAAATACAAATGGCCTTGACTAAGAAAATGCTTAACATCCTTAAGAATCAGGGAAATGCAAATCAAAACCACAATGTGATACCATCTTACCCCTGTCAGAATGGCAATCATAAGGAAAACCAACAACAATCGTTGCTGGCAAGGATGTGGGGAAAAAGGAACCCTCATTCACTGCTGGTGGGATTGAAAAGTTGCTCAACCATTATGGAAAGCAGTGTGGAGACTCTTGAACAGAATGGACATAGAACTACCAATGGACCCAGCTATCCCTCTACTAGGCATATACCCACAAGATGCCACATCTCGATGCAGAAAAGTTTGTACAAGTATATTTATAGCAGCTCAATTCATAATAGCCAAGAACTGGAATCAACCCAAATGCCCATCCATGGAGGAATGGACAGCAAAACTGTGGTATATTTACATGATGGAATTATACTCAGCTGAAAGGAAAAATGAGATATTGAAATTTAGGAAAAAATGGTCTGACTTTGAGCAGATCTTACTAAGCGAACACTCAAAAGAACAGAGAATCGAACACCACATATTCTCCCTCATATGTGGTCCTTAACCAGAATAACTGTTTTCTTTATGCAGACTAGTAGAAAGAAGTTAGAGGTTATGAATGAGGGGTAAGTGAAGGGGGAGGTGAATGGCTTAAGCATTTTCCTGAGGCAAAACTCTGTTGCTGAAGAAACCACAGAATGCCATCGATCAGCATCGAGAGACCCTTCCAGGTCTGGAATGGTAACCAGCCCCCAGATGACAGTTAGTGCAGGGCTGGAAGACACTGCACAAGCTTCCAGGAGAAGCTGATTGGCGATAACTGGAGTAAACAGACCACTGGCATGAAACACAGTCTGTGGCCATGAGTAGGCTGACCACACCTCCTACTGGGAGAGAACAGCAAACCAAGAAAGGAGTACTTGTGCAATGGTGGAGCCTGGGCCTGGGGGAGACAATCAACAGCTTTTAATTTCAGCCAAATATTCCACTCAGTGAGGGGGAACCCTTGATTGGAACTGGGAATTCAGGGTGATAGGCACCGGATCCCGTACTCTTGGGCTCCCAAGAAAAGATGCACTATGCGAGCATCTGATGGGGAGGCTACTAAAAATACAAGCTAGGTAATCCAGAATGGTGTATATTTGTTAACCTATACTGATCTCACTCTCTGATGGAGATTGTGTTTGTATTTTTCAGGATGATGTGAGAGAGCTGTGGCCATATAACCCTGACCGCAGGCAGAAAGCTGAGATCCTGGCAAGAGATGAGCCACCACAGTCATATTGTGGAGGATCCATATGGAACCCTGCAGAGAAGGATGGGATGAACAAGGGACCCACAACCACAGCTATTCAATCAACTCAGAATAAGCCAGTGAGACAGAAACCAACAATTTTCAACACCTAGCCCCCTAAGCACACAACACTAAAGCAGCCTCAATACTCACCCACCACGACTCAGGGAACTGAGCGGAAGAGGGGGTGGAAAGATTGTGAGAGCCGTGGTGGCGGAGAATATCAGAGACTTGGCAACCCTCAGTAAGAACACACTTGGGTCATGAGAACCCGGCTGAATACTAGGCCATATATGGTCCCCTACCACAAAGACTGATCCATATGGCCCACGAAAGAAAATATCCAGCTGACTGGGGATGGGAAATGGGAGAAACGAGGAATTGGGGATAACAACTCATTGTTGGCCGATTAAACAATGTAACTCATTATGGACAATAAAAAAATAATAATAAAAAAATTAACACCACTAAGCAACTTTTATCTTAAAAGCTCAATTTGTCTAATAATTTATAGATTGACAAAGAAATATAGTTAGTTTGGATGAGTACCTTAAAAGTCCTTTTTGTATATTTCTTAACCCATGAACAATTTAGTATTTGTGAGCTGCTGATGAGTAATCTTTACCATAATATTGAAACCTTAGCATCTAGAATATGGTCTTCGAAGGTCCTGGCAAAATTTTCTTTTGGGACAGTTTCCATAAATGTGTTCCCCTCTATATACCAAGGAAGCAATCCCTGGCAATGTCCCCTTTCCAGAAAAGAGGCCTTCCTTAAGCAACATTTTATGTTGATGCTCTTTATACTTTTTTTTAAATCTCCCATGTTTTATTTTTTATTTTTATTCCCTTTTGTTCCCTTTTGGCTTCTAATTATAACACCAGTTGGACCTCAGAGCAGCTGTTTTAATCTCTTGGTTGGTTTAGCCACCAATTTTTGTAAGTTAGCATGTTTTTTTAAATTGTCTCTTTGAGTCTTTCAAGGAGGCAAAGGGCAGTTTGTTATAAAATTGCCCTGTGTTAAGTGGAGACCTTGGGGCTGTATTGGAAGTTGAATGTTCCACCTGAAACAGCAATGGAGAAAAAAGGAGCAGAAAAGTCTTGAATCAGAATGTACCCAATTCTGGTTCTCATCTCTGCTGTAAAGAGGGGCATCTCTTTAAAACCAGATTTGGGACTAGAGATTTAGGGTGTCCTTTGTACAGGAGCATGAATCCCAAATTTCTAGTTTGTCCCAAATCTAAGAAGACACATCGTATGCTCTATGTTTCCTTGAAGCAAGGAGAGTCCCCTTCACAAGTCCGTGTCACACATCCTAAGGAGCCAGTCTCCAAGCTTGGCTTTTCCAGACCTCCCCAGCGTGGGTCTCATATCACGGCATATGAGAGCACCCAAGGCATTGATTGACTATCAGTGTAGAGGCTACACATACTCTCGTCTTAGCTCATCTAATTGCTCAGCTGGGGCAGTGGCTTGGGACCTCATTTCCATTTCTTTCCTTGGTGGGAGTCTGGTATGTAGGTCCCCAGTCTACACATGTTTCAGGGTGGCTTTGGAACTATGGCTCTATTGTTTCCTTCCTTTAAGGGGAAATCTATAATTATTTTAAGTCTAGGGATGTAAGGCATGGTTAAATACCATGTGCTGAGATCAAGAATATCACACCCCTTAAATCTTTTTTTGTTTTGTTTTGTTTATTTTTTGTTTTGTTTTGTTTTTTGTTTTTTCAAGGTAGGGTCTCAGTCTAGCCCAGGCTGACCTGGAATTCACTATTTAGTGTCACAGTGGCCTCAAACTCATGGTGATCCTCCTACCTCTGCCTCCCAAGTGATGGGATTAAAGGTGTGCACCACAACACCTGGCAATACCCCATAAATCTTAGTACTTACTAGCATCTCTTATAAGAGGAAATTGAGCCCATTTCTTTCATCTTTCTCATCACCTTTCTTTATCACTTACTCATTACATTCTATTATCCTTTTAAGGTCCCTCTGTAATCTTTCCTATATTTCTCTCAGTTATTATTGAGAGAAATCCCTCTTTAATAATATCCTTACTTAGTATCTTCTAAAAATACTATTTTTTATTTTCCTTCATTAAGTTCCACTGAAATTCCTTCTTATTAAGCACATCATAACACATCTAGCATTTATAATTTCCTCTTATCCCCATTATATAGAGCCACTGTTGAGACATGAATTGAAAAGGGAAGTAGCCATAGAAAGGAGAAAAAAATTGATATCAGGTGTTTTCAATAACTCAGTCATCTGATTTTCTTAAGAACAGCTTTATATTCTAAGCAAGCCTAATGATTGAACTTATTAAAATATACCTTTTCCTTAAACAATGGGTTGAGTAATCTAGCTAGGACTAGAGTTAAGAATCACTGAGCCAAAAACTATTAACTGGAGTGATCAAGTGCAATGACAGAAGTGGTCAGTTTAGATGGTTTCACAAGCAAAAGAATAGTTGTACTCCATTTTATAAATAGGCTAGAGAATCATTTAGTACTTAAAACTGACTTGTGGTGGTCATTCTTTTCCTAAAGCTTGCTGTGATCAGTCTTTTTGACAGAACCCAAAATTAATTTTCTTATTGAAAGATACCAAGCAAATACCTTTGGAAATTATATCTAGTATGGAAATTTATAATTGGAGCCTTTACCAAAATTTAGGAGTTGATCGTTTTCTTCCTAAGAATGCCAAATGAGTATAACCATTGATAAGTAACTCTAACCATTGAACTTCCTGATCAAAAGACTTATAAGTAAAATACTTTTTAGGGGTATTCTTTCCCATCTCTTTTTTTATTTATAAGCAAGCAGAAAACATATAGTATTTATATATGTCAATGTCTCTGACCATTAAGCAATAGATGAAAAAACCTAGTCTTTTTCCTTTTGACTCAGTTTACCCACATAGTTGGGACTTTAGCACCATAAGGAAGATATAAATCTCATTGTGTTATTATTATTTCCCTTATATTTGTCATCAATCAGAGGGCCAATCTGGTTTATGAGGAAGCATTGGGAAATATGTCTGCTTCTGGGTCTGTCCCCAAAAGAGCTCTGTTTTGGAGACAGAATCAGGCTGAGCACATTAATGAGTCTTTTTTATTGTTTAGTCCATGAGAGCTAGCATATGTAGATGGCTTTTACAGAAAAACTGACATCCAACACATATTTGTCTATAGAACTTAGTTTCTCATCCTTTATAGAATTTAGAGAAATTGCACCAAATTAACTTATATCTAATAGTAGAAAACATATATTCTAGTATCAGCAGAATTAGACATTTCTTTGTATGTAACATCTCCATGAATGTAATTTTAAAAAAACTGACAAACCATATAATATTATCAGCATATATTTATAGATTTTATAATCTATGGATATAATATATCTCCTGTTTATAATTTCATGATGTACATTTTGAAAGACTATAGGCAAAACATAATGATCTCTGAGACAAGCCATACTTAACACATTTATCATATCTGAGAATGATTTGTTACCTTTAAAACCCTTGAATATATCTGACAAATTACCCTTGGTAGCATTTTCAAAACTGATTGAGGTTAACCTGAGAAAACAAAAGTCTGTATCATAATTAAAATCAGAACATTGTATACTTAGAAAAGTGCCCTTGAATAACCCAGAAGGGGGAATTTTTTTTATTAGCCCAGTAAACATATTTATCATTCTCCTGCCTCAGCTCTGTAAAAATAAAAATATCACATGTATCACAAGGCTTTAACTCACTTTGAATAAATGTTTTATAGAGGAAAAAAAAGCTTCACAAATTGACTAGAAATCAATTAATTGAATTTAAAGTTAAGCCATTTTTGTATATAGTTTTTCCTATTTATCAGGAATTTAAAAGTTCCCATTTATCTGAGCATGTCTGCAGGGCAGAGAAGGCCAGTGTCCTTTGGTCCCCCTTGGTGTTAGCCACCATAAAGTTGCCAGGCCGGTCTCAGTGACCAGCCCAGCTGGCTCAATGTGGGGGAGGGGCTCAGAGCCACATCATATGGAGGTATGCAGACCCACACTGCTGCTCAGGTTGGAAGAGAAAATACTTTTTTTAGCCCATATTTAGGCAACAAGGCAAAGAGCATATTACCCAAAAAGAGGCAAAAAACGAAAAGTCATGCTTGTAAAAAAAGCAAAAATCAATTTCTCCAGCCTCTGCTCTCTTTCAAACAAAAGGCTATAAGTACCCGCGGGGGTGAAGCTGTTTAACCTGTTTGGCTGCTCTCTGGCAAGCCCTTTGTCCTCAGCTGCCAGGAGCTGGATTTGGATTTAGGAGAAGGGAAAAAAAATTTTTTTTCTTTTTCTGTTCCCAAAAAGCTATGAAAAGTAAAATAAAGAATTATAAGATTTTCTGGAATATTATATTCCCAGCCCATGCGCACCATCTGTAATGGAGTGAGCTGGGGGTTAGAAGTTAGATAATTCCCAGCAAAAATTCCAACGCACCCCAAAATTTAAGGAGTACCTGAGTTCTTGTCTACAAAGTTAAAGAATTAAAATCATAGACAACAAGATAGTAAGGTATAGTGGAAAACTTTATTATTTCAGGGAACATGGGGAATTACAGAGTTCTCCAGCCACAAATGTGGGGAAAACACGTGGAGAGTTTAACAGAATTTATGCTGTTTAGCTAAACAAACAGCAGTAAAAAAAAAAAAAAGTAACAGAGGGCTCCCATCATGAGAGGGGAGGTTCATGTGGGAAAAAATCTGGAGCCTTTCCCCACCTCAGCCATCAGCTGGGGTAGGGGTAGACCCTATGTTTCTAAGGTTGGATTCAGAGGTCCTTCTGCTGGCCTAGCATGTGGGGAAGAGAGGGCGGATTAACTGTTCAGTCAGTATTTCCTGATGTAGGTGAGCAGGGAGACCACTGATTGGCTCATGCCTGACCAATAAGTTTTAGCACCTAGGTTTGGGGTCAGGTGAGGGGGACTCAAGATCTCTCCCACATGAACTTTTTCTCATGATAGGAGCTCTCTATTATCTTTCTTTTCCTGCCTATTTAATTAAACAGCATAAATTTTAACCAAAACCTCTACCACATATTCTCCCTATACTGGTGGGCTGGAGAACTCTATAACTCCCCATGTTCCCTTAAATAATAAAGTCTCCTCCTATACCTTTATAATCTTGTTGTCTAGGATTTTAATTCTTTAACTTTGTAGACAAGAATTCTGATACTCCTTAAATTTGGGGTGTTGGAATTTTTGCTGGGCATTATCTAAATTCTAAACCTCAGCTCTCCCCATTACAGAGCCTTTAATTCCAGTACTTGGAGGCAGAGGTAGAAGGATCACTGTGAGTTGGAGGTAACCCTGAGACGACACAGTGAATTCCAGGTCCTGGGCTAGAGAGAGACTCTTACCTGGGGGGGGAGGGGAACAACCATAAAGGGCATCTACATCCCTCCACATGGATGAGGAGATTTATTACCCAGCTGCTCTTCCCACAGCTTCTCTTACCATCTGATAGGTACAAGTTATTTGAAGGGAATGGCTTTGAAATAGCTTGTGAAACTTGTGGCCTATAGCTAAAGTAGTAGAAGAAAACTGATGTAGATATGTGCTTTGAATGTATCTGTTGGGAACCTAGAAAGTGGGGAGGTGAATGAATGTGAACTAAGCACTCAGGTCAGAAACACAAGAAAAGTCTAAAAATAAATCTGAAAGTGTCTGAAAGAACAAAAGATAACATAGACATAAAGTATCTTAGAAAACAAAGCCTCCTGGTTTTTTTGACATTATAAAATCTGACCAAGTAGAGGAAGGAATAAATGAGCGTGAAAATTGATGAACAAATAGAAACCATTGGAATATTATCAAAATCTAAGGAAATCTAAAAATTAAAAGTAAATAATACATACCAGTTTCTGTAAAACTGTACTACTTATATAGTCTTCTCTCCTTCTCTGACTTGCTTCTAACCAATAGAACAAGGTAAGTATGAATAGAATAGAGCAGAATCGAATCATAAATTCTATTATAGATGGGCAGGCATATAGCAGGCTTACTGGTTATCTAGGAAGGATCACACCGCCTGTTTCCATGGTAATATTAGAAAAGAAAACATCACAATTGTTCCTCTATAGGATTTAAAATCCCATATGAAAGGGAAAAGCCACTTCCTCCTGATCAGTCCTCTGTCCCAGGGTAGAGACTAAGCTATCTCTCTTAAGAATTAATCCAACTGAGCCTGTCAATCATCAGGCCAAGAAATCACTTCTCACCTAAAGACATGGTAAGAAGGTGGGAAGAATGTTTTTCACCTTAATGAGATAATGTACAACAATTCATAGAAGCCCTTCCCTCAATAAAGTTACTCTCAGACCCTCACTTCTGGGCCTGCCCGCCTTGTTGAGTTCTAACTCAGAAAGTGTTTTTCTATTCTTATTCTTCTTTGGATGCTAGCTAAAATTCCAAGCATGCTTGTCGTGATACTCTGGGGCTTTTTCTTAATAAATGTCCTCAGCTGTGCTCATTCCTCATTGTCTATGTACCAAATGTTTTATGGTTATGGTAATGCAAGATTTTGGAGTTCAGGAGTGGTTCCCCCAGGTCTGTGAACCCCAACATTTAAGCCCTGTGTCCTATTTTAACAAATAATTGCTAAAAACAGACCCAGGAAGGATAAATTATGAATTATTGATTTTATTTAGGGACAAATTGTGAATTGTGAGGGTTTTTTTTAAAGAGAAAACTTGGTATCTAGGAAGAGGCTAGAGCAGTTACACACACACACACAGGCACACACACCACACTTGAAAGACAGGACCTAGAAGCGCATGCTAAAAGATTTAGAGGAAACTTTCACATACTCCTGTGGAAACAAAAGTGTCAGCCTTTCACCGCTACATAGCACAAAGTTAAGGATTAAGTGGTGATGGACTCAGAGCTTCAGGAAGAATAGCAGGAGGAAATCACCAAAGCAGAGACCAGGGAATTCAGACATCCTTCGGGTGTGGAGACTTGCCCACTGAAGGAAGGACCTTGTGGAGATGAAGACTGGTGCTCAGGAAAGGAGCCAGTTGGCTCCATCTCCTGTTGAGTTTTGGGTGGGTAATGGGGGAGAAAGGGAATGGATTGGGAGTCCTGCCATTCTTAAGACCATGTTGTTAAGGCTCCTTGAGAAAGCCACATGGGAAGGAACTTCCAGGGCCTTTAGGAAAAGAGAGGAACTCTAAGGTGGCACCCAGCAGAAAACAGATACTCAATCCTACAACTACAAGGAAATGAATTTTGTCCATAATCACATGAACCTCAAAGATTATGCCTACCTTTATTCCAGGAACTCAATGCAGCCTCTCAATGCTATATTTTCAATTGATTTTCAATATGTTCTTAGTTAAATTCAACACCCATAACCTCTAATAAATTTAGCTAGCAAAGACTTGAAGATTCCCTTTACTTTAAAACTGGTATCTCATAAAATATAGCAAGCATCACATCAGATGATAAATGTTCCGACAAGCCCAAGGAATTCATCACCCCTACCCCACTACTGGACCTAGTCTATATTTTGAAGATTCTAGATAATAAATGACAAGAAAATGAAGAATCATGAATGCCATTTCTTGTTCATTTGCCACTTATATGTTTCTTTTGCTGGAAAATTCTAGAGTCATTCAGAAGACAATTAGGTATAATAAATGAATTCAAGAAGGGAGCTGGCTAGTTAGCTGCCCTACATGAGAGTGGGAAAATATAATTACCAAAACATTTTATTGATAATGACCACATAACTATTGTGTGTCCATATGGGTAAACTTCCAAAAATGTGCAAGATCCAAATAAAGTAAACCACAAAACTTACAAAAGAACAGAAAGACTGTGGTGGCAGGTCTCACTAGT